>JAGKQL010003961.1:0-16957 GCA_018398635.1 Cyprinodon brontotheroides | reverse complement strand
CTTCCTTCCTTCCTTCCTTCCTTCCTTCCTTCCTTCCTTCCTTCCTTGTGATCAGACTCATCTTAAAACCCAGAGAAAGGCGTCAGGAATCCAACCCTAGATAACTGGATGAACGCAGCGTTAAACCCGCTGATGCTCTCAGTCATACGTTGATGCTGCAGCTCTCAGGTCTGCAGACAGGTCAGGGGTTGAGTGCCTTGCTTCAGGGCACATTAACGAGTGAAAAGAAGCTGAATCAGAACCAACAACTTTTAAAGCTTCCTGACGGAGTCGCCTTGTGCGTTTGTCTGTCGTTGCTTTAACGCTGCAGGTTGGGAGTCAGACCGTCATTCTGAGCTTCCTGCTTTCTTCGGTTCTCTGGGAAACGTGATAAAAACAGCTGATTGCTGATGGAACGTATGCAGAGTAATGATGGAGCGAGCCGAGGCGGCGCCCCGGGGCGGCGGCCCCTTTACAGCAGGAGGCGTGAAATGGACGGCGTTCCAATGTGTTCCATGGCGTTCCAAATGAAAGGAGTAACAGCAGGAGGTGGTGCGGATCTGTGCTAGCAGATCTACAGCCTCTGGGCCGCCTCAATATTTTATACTTAGTTAAATATTCAGAATACATTTGCTGCCAAAAGCTTGAAAAATTGAGCTGTGAGAAGCAGAAACTGACGACTCTTCAAGGAAACGCTTTTTGGGTTTTTTCCTGCTCATTTCTACGGCGTGCAGCCAGTCTAGAAAACCTTTTTCTATGGCAGCCATGTTCTCACGCTTGGTTCTTCTGTTCAGGAAATTTAATCTGCTGCTAAAGTCGTGAGAAGAACTACTGATCGTCTTGTTTTGCAGCCATGAACGATTTCAGTTTGATTAAAACCAGCAGAATAAGTTTGGAAAACCAGTCACCAGCTGCTGCTCCCAGTAAAACTGGTTTCAACTACTAGTTTTATTCAGTCATATTCCAGATATACCAAAGCATCCTTATTGGATGAAAGAAATGTTTCTGTAACCATGGCAACGTAGGGCAAGTTTTATGCATTCTAAACTTATAGCTGACTTTTTTCAAACCCATTTTCTATTGAATAAACCTTTCTAGATTAAATATATTATTTTGTATTTTAATGTTTACTGTTTTGTTTCCATCAGCTGTAATAAACAGAAATAAAGTTATAACCACATTATTAAAAATTAATTCATAAGGAATCAGACAGCTTTGCTTAAATTAATCAAATTCAATTCAAAAAATGAAAAGTTGCAGGAACTCGTAGGGTTTGTTTTGTTTTCGTTTTTGGAGGCTGATATCCAGGAAGGATCTCCTGTAGAGGTCTGTGTTGCTCAGGCTTCTATCAGCCTCTGACTGAAGGCTCCTGGGCAGGAGAGAAAGATGCTGAACCTGTTGAAGAATCTTAAGAATCACCTTAACTTGATTTCAACCATGGTAAACCGTTGCTGTATTGTGGGCTGTAACAGCTCAACACATGATCGCCATGGAAACATAGAAAATGGGTTAACTTTCCACCGCTTTCCTGCCTGGAGGCGTAACCACAGAGACCAAGTTTCAGAGATAAAAAATAGTCGTCGGCTAGCTTGGATCGCGGCTTTAAGACGACCGAACATAACTTTCCACAGCTTCCCGATGTCAATGAGAGTATGTGCCCTGCATTTTCATTCCGGTAAGTTAAAGATGCACCGTTTTATGCATTTATGCATTTGCATAAATAGTTTAGTTTTCTCTGGTTCAGCAGCTGAATGACGGCAGCGTAGCAGAGATTTAGATGTGTTTAAAATCACCAGTTATTGCAACAAATTCAATTGGCTGTTGTGTCTGTAGCTTAGCAACAACAGAAGATGGAATATAACGGGTTACTAACAGACACTGCTGAACTGTCTGGGTAAATAATATAGCTGAAAACCAACAGCTGCAGTGACCAATCTTCTCAGAGAAAGCTGGAGTCTGATATTTGATCCTGCAGCAATGTTTCAGTGAAACCTGTAACAGCTGATAGTCTGGCTGGGTCCTTGCTACGGCTTAGAGTTCTTCTAACTCATTTCCTAAAGACCTAAAGGTCTGTCTCTCGTCTCCTTGCTCCTGCATCCCAGTGCCTCCTTTTACACTCAGCTGATAGTTTAAAGTATTATTTCACCTTTAGAGATGTTGATTTTCGGCTCCCAGGTGTAAGAACATCAGCTAGCGATGGCTGCTGTCGTTACGCAAAAATATCAGTAAAAAAATCCTTTCATTGAATTCAGGACTAGAAGAAAAAAAAACATGAGAGAAAAGAAACTCTGATCCAGAAATGGAGGAACTAAAGTTAGCAGCAGATCTAGATATAAATGCTAGTAGATAAATATCTAGACAGATGGAACATATACAGCCTCCTGCAGGATGAGCAGCTCTGCACATCCAGTCAAAGAACTCAGAGAAAAGCATCTGGAAACGAGCCAGTAGGACTAACATCACCGTAGATTAAAGGCCACTTATCGTTCCAACCTCCTGAACAAAGTAAAGATCTTTTTATATAATTTCTGTTAAAGGATTTCATTAAAAGTGTAAATAGCTCCAGATCCTCCTGGGCCTGCAGGGATGTAGAACCAGCAGCCAATCAGAAGGAATCATCTGTTCATTTCCAAACTGATCCAATGTTTCTGCAGAGTGGATCACAGACATAGATACAGACTGAATAGATAAGCCTGGACTGATTTTTTAAAGATTACAGTAAACTGAAGTTTCTGCCTTTCAGCTCCTTTACAATCCGTCCTGTTTGGGAAGAAAAACCATAAATGATTTTCAGTGGAGAAAAGGAATAAATCTCTGGGTCATTCCTGCCATAGGAGAGCATTAGGATTATAGGAGGTTATTCAATGTTTTCGTTGCCTAATTTATTTATGTTCCAGCTGCTTTTTAAATGTGATGATGGAGGAAGGTGAGTCTAAAGACTCAGCAGAGATGAATGATTGACATAAAAAGCACAGAGTGGCGACCCCTGATAATCACATGATCTCAGTTCAATCAACCTGACATCAGATCTTTTATGTCCGCCGCTGTTCTGCTTCTGCAGCCTTTGCTCTGCTGGCCTGCAGGTCCCTTAAGAAGTTGCTTTTATTAGCAAAGGGAGGCGACGTGTTCCTGATTCTGAAGCAGTGTTTTAAAATACCAACACAGCCTCGATCTGCAGCCTCCAGAAGCACAACACCTCATTAAGGATTCAAGGCTGCATGAGCTCCAACCAGGCCGCTACTTTATTACACACACACTGCCTCAGCCCTTATCCAATCACACTTAACCGGGATGATGCTGTCCATTAGCAATGACTGACTTTGCAGACGTTAGCAGGAAAGCTACGCACACACACACACACACACACACACACACACACACACACACACACGTCCTCTTGAGAAATGCATTAGCATATCGTGGTGCAGAACTATAACCAGAGTTGGAGGAACAAGGAGCTTCAGGAGAGGAGGTCAGAGTGATCACTTTATGCAAAGATGCATTTTATTGTTGTTAAGCTTCACCTTTGACCTCTGAACCGTCCACCGACCCGCGGTGTGCAGATGATAATATTCATCACATTAGCAGGAAATCATATTTAGGCAGTAATCTACAGATCAGACGACCAGAATGATGCAGTCAGATTTAAAGTCGTAGGGAAATAATATTTAAATTTGAATCATTCTGGTTTAAACATTTATATAAATGTTCTCTTTATCAGACCAGATTGTCAAAAAAAAAAAAGTTAGAAAAATTCTATTTAAAAAAAACCCTGTCTTAAAATCTGCGTTTTTTTCCGTTATCTTCTGCAGGCCAGTTAGTTCTACGTCAGCCTGAACACCTAAATTCATCCAATCATATATCAACGGTCATCTGTCAATCAAATGTTTTCGGTCATAGCATCTTGATTCATGTGTCGCAGCTAATATACGCAACGGTTGAAACCAGAATCCTTTCCTTTCCCATTGAGTTGCGTCCCAGTGTTCACGGGGATGGACGTCTGTGTCTTCGGCAGGCGTAGAGCTAACAGAACTGGCAGCGTTGCGAGGCAAGGGCTCAAACATGTACGGCTGGAAGCCTTCTACACCAAACCAAGCTTCTGCCGCCCTGGCGTCCTCTTCCACAACATCTTCGTCCCCGCTTTCCTCCTCTAAATAAAAAAATGGATGACGGAGGAGACTCATCCACGACCTCCGACACTAAACTCTCCTCCTCTTGCATGTTTCCTCTGTCCATAGCGTTCCTTGACAGCGTCGTTTCTAAGGCACCGAATGCAGCGGTTGGAACAGACGCTTCCCTGCGGCTTTAAGCAAACATGACGCTGATTTGGTCGTCTGCTGGAAATGATGTCATGGTGGGATAAAAAGCAGAATGGCCGTTCAGCCTGCAGACGGATACTGGTTTATTGTCACATATCTGGGTGGCTCTAATGGGATTTTTTTGGGAGGTCGTCAGAATTGGGCCTGCAGGTTATTAAATAAAGGAACCAGTTAGTTTGACAGTAAAAGCTAATTAATGAATCTATTAAACAGGTTTCTATGTTTCTGAAAACAGCACCAACAGAGACTCAATCAGTCTGATGACTAATTGCTTTCAGACTGTATGAGAGTTGATGCAGACACTGCAGGCTGCGCTCTGATGCTGGCTGCAGGTCTGCCAGCTGCGCAGACGGGCGCCGCTTTCATTCCTGCACTGATCAACAAACAGAAAACACCTGAAGAACTCATTATTTACCACCCTGAACTCTCAATAACCCCACAAATTATTTGTTGCTCTACGCATGTGTGCACACCCTCAGCACGCACTCCCATCGCTGTTTGTGCGATGCAGGTTGCCATGGAGACGCTGGATATATCTCCGGCTGTTTACTGAAGCCGGCTCTGCAGAGAGATGCAGGAGGAGAAGAAGAGGGTGAGGACCATCCCACAGGATGAGGAGGAGGAAGGCCGAGGCGGGAACCCAAGAAAGAAGAGGAGCGAAGGACGAGCCACGAATTCTAGAGAGGAAAAACGGTTCTGGTACCAAAGGAGGAATCCATCCTGATTTTTCACTAACTGGTCTGAGTGGACGCTGTTTTATCTCCTCCTGCATATCCATGACCTCAACCGTTTCCAGTATTTCCTCTAACACCGACTGGCAGACAGTTTTTAGTCTTACAGTTTCATCAAATATATGTAAAATATCCTAAAAAAAACTACAATGATTCTCTAACTAATCCAGTAAGAAACCAAGTTTTACAGAGAAAAACTGTTTTCAAAGAGTTTTTCTCCTTAATGTTATAAAGACCAAAGATTCTGTTTCAGAAACATTGAAGAAAAGATATTAGATTAACAGATGTAACCTGCATCAACAAATTAGCACTTGCTAAAAGTTTAATTGAATATAAAATCCAGAATAAAGTGAAATAAAAATAAACATTTCTGGGTGAATTGGTTTTAATTAAGTTTATTTGATTTTAGGGTTTTTCTTTGTTGTGTTTTAGGATCCAATAGGTTTTTATACATTCTGGACATTTCTCTGAGTTTCCCACATGGGTTCATTTCTACTGGTTTCCTACTGGTTTTATTTTCCTGTTTGTTTTGGCTCTGCTCTGGTAATCAGGGATGGAGTGGCCTAATGGGTCAGGCAGCTCTGAAAGGATGCAGTACAGACTGACACTTTCTGGGTCCTGAGCAAGACATAACCCCACACTGCTCGGGTGCGCGCTTGGCAGCCACTGCTCCTGGGGAGGGAGTTCAATGCAGAGAGGAATTTCTCAATGTGAGATCAATAAAAGTTCAAAGTGTGTATAATTGGTTGCTTCTATTCTCCTGATTGCATCTGATCAGGTTCTCTGGTCATCGTCTGTCCCTCCATCATCAGGATGTTTTGAAAGCCTGCCCTCTGTGTTCAGCCTAAGCTCCTTAAGCCAGGTTTAAGTCCATACTTTGGTTCTTCACCAAACTCACGCCTCATGTATCCATCCTTGAGAGATTATAATAAGCACAGAAGACTGGAAAGGAAAAGATTTGGGTGTAAAACTGCGGATAGTGATCCTCATCAGGCAGACTGGATTAGCGTCCGTTGAACCTAAGCTTCATATACGGCCTGTGTGAAGCGATGTGGGTCATGAATACTTTTCATCACCTATCCTGGGACTTTATTCTGACGCTTCCATCAGAGTGAAGTTGGAGCGCTGATGGCGTAAAGCAGCATGGAGGTCCATCATCCCATTCAGAGGAAACTCAGAGAACAAAGGACAGACCTTTGGAGGACAAAATGTTTAGACTTTGGACAGACGGGACCGATGGTTTGGAAGAGGGCTGAAGGAAGCCATCTTTGTGAAAAGAAACCATCATTGAACAAAAGGGGATGATTGAGGTTCAGCTTCTAAGTTCTTTAACATTCAGTCCTGGAATTCATTCCAAAGGAATGACATCAGACCTATTATGATTCAAAAGACCAATCAGAGAGGCCTTACACAACAAAAGGCTCCAACAGTCCAGAGGAACAAGGGGGTGGCTAATTGGGTAGCATGTGAGGTGGGTAGGCTCCATCAGCGCTCCATCGATCTGATGGAGCCACAGAATAAAGACGTCTTTAGAAACGTCTAGAAACGTCTAGAAACGTTTTCTAAAACCTGAGCCAAGGTCTGTTTGCCTCTGGTTCCAGCCTGTTCCTGATCATCTTTATAAAACTTCTGTGTTCCATTAAACAAGGAGCCAAAACGCAGGAAGGCTGTGAAAACATTTAGCAGCTGATGAATGTTAGAGTTAGCATCTGCTGCGGGGCTCAGTCAGGGAGCGGCGAGGCTGCAGGAGCGCCGGCTCTCAGCCAGCAGCTCTGATGTTATGAAGCTCTGAGTATTAATTACACCTTCATGCCTCTCTGGGTTTTGCAATTATTGTTGACCTTTAAAAGAAAAGATGTTTTCTCCTTTCTAAGCGGATGGCACTCTGCAGGCACAACATCTCTATAACATCAGGATCTAAATTCTGCCTCTTGAAAGGATGAAGGGGAAGAAAAACGGAGCATGGAGCCGTGTCTCTGAGGCCGCTCCGGCTTTCCTTCAATAAATATATAAACTGGAGGCATGAAGCAGAGCTGGGATCGTCTCTTTCAGCCAAAACACGGATCACAAACAAAATATACGGAAAACACAGAAAGAGCTACAGCGCATAGAAGCAGAGAAACTGGAGTCCCTGCAGACACAATCTGTTATTAGATGAAGACAAAAAGGCAGATGGAGTTTGTCTCATCATTAACAAACTAAAAGTTAGAGACGTGTCAATCAGGGAGCGTCAACAACAGATGGATCGGTGTGGCAGCAACAGTCTACAATTAAAGCAGCCGAGTCACAGATTGTTTCAGCTCCAGGGATGATGAAGTCATTCGGAGCGACAAACGTTTCCAGAAGGAGGCAGGAGAAAAGGTTTCTGATTAGAAAATAGCTCCACAGCAGCAGAGACCATCTGCAGACATGTTTTATGACCAACTGGACTAAATTCAGCTTTATAAACTTTATAAACTGCACAGACCGCCAAAAACCAGAAGAATATAGAGATACGAGCTGTAGATTAGAGCTGCCTGATGTTTAACCTGATATATAAACAGACAGCAGCTGACATGGAGCGAACAGCTACGGTGGGATTGGCCCTGAGGACCTTAAGGCTCTGGATGTTGTGGGTCTGAGTTGGTCAACGCCGCTCTGCAGCATCGCGTTGACATCAGGTAGTGAACCAGATGCAAACAAGAAGGGGTCCTCTATTTGAAAAAGGGGACCGAGGGGGGTTCATACCGCCAACCAGAACCATGATCTAAAATATTTAGTCAACGCCTTCTTCCTGTGACGAGACGATAACACACAAAAACTGGTCCCAGAAAATAAAAATATGACGAAAGTAAAAAAATTATTTTCATTAACGAAACTAAAACCAGACAAAATATACGATCCTTTGATGAATGGACGATAAAAATTGTAATTGCTTATAATGAATTTGTAATTGTTAATATAAGTGTTTCTAGAGCTTCAGAGATGATTACATTGTTGTTGCGTAAACATGGGACAAACACGTGTCTGGACAAACGCTGGCTGTCCCTACATGGCGCCCGTCCCTCACTGCCTCGCCGCTCAGTCAGTACCAGCAGAGCAGTCATGGCGTGGGGCTCAGATAACGGGGTGCCTGCAGGGACCATGGAGGATGAAGACTTTGTGGATACGATGAAACGAGCCGACAGAAGGTTCAACGTGCGCAGATATATGTTAAAAAGAATCAGTGAAGTTCTATTCTGCACAGTGTTACATTAATAATTTAATTTAAAACCTTTAATTTTTATTGATGCTTCCTGCTGCAGATAGAAACTTTTCCCTCCTTGGTCATAGTGAACTGAAAGGTGTGGATGGCAGCTGGTTTTAGACCACAGCTCTCACTAGTAAACGTTCATTTTAAGGATTTTATTCACTTATAAATGTTATGAATTAAGAAGCTACTAGTTACACAAACTGACCAGCTGGTTTCACTACTTTCTGCTTTCACTTTAGTAGTGAGCAGAACAATCACCAGGCTGAGGATCAGGCTGCTGGTGTTTGTTTCAGTGATGCCAGACGCTAACGATTGTTAGCTTCAGCTGAGCTAGCATATTAGCTGCATTCTACTAAGTTGTATTTACAAGTTAATAAAGAAGTTTATTACTAAAAGTGTTAAAATAGGAAGTTAAACCTCAGAACTTCTAATCCGGTTCTCTTCCTGGGAGCAAACTGCTTTGTCTAATTATTCTTAACTCAAAACTAGTAAAATTATATAAAAATGACTATAAAATCGGAGTAGCATTTACAACAGTTTATTCCTGTTCAGCTGGTTACAGGACAGAGCCTGGAGTCGGCAGAGCTGTGGCATCAAAACGTCAGCACGCGTTGGCGTCCGGCGCACTGAGCCGCTAACGAGGTCATCTCCTGCTTCTAATACATCAGCGGTCTATGTGTCGCATCAGGTGGACGCTTAGCTGTCCGTGTCAGAAACCGACACGCCATCCACGCCCTGACCTGGTTGTGCCTCAGCATCACGTGACTTACAGACAGAAAGACTGTGGGGTTAAAGGTCAGGCTCAGGGACCCGGAGTGGCAGGAGTTAAACTCAGAACCTCCGGGTCACTAGAACAATGCTGCCAGGAACCAGGAACCATTGCTGCCTTTGCTGAGAGGAAAGGTTGTAAAGAACTACATCAAATAACCGTTAAAAACCAACTGATTATTTGATTATTCAAAAGCTTTGACAAAATGAAAACAAAACCCAGTTTTCATTCATCCATCAGCAGCATCAGGTTCACATCCAAACACAGCAGCAGTTGCTACTAATCGCTCCTTCATCCCTCACCAAGTCCGGCCTCCCCCATGTGGTAACGGTTAAGGCGGTGAGGGTTAAGCATCACTCATCTGTGCTTATCACCCACTCTCTAGGTTTTATTGCCCATGATTACCATCATCATCAATGCATGCCTCTGTGTGTGTGTGAGGCCCTGTTGTTGTTACCCTGTGGGACAATCTCCCAGGATTATGCTACATTTTTGGGACTTAGAGGTCCTTGTAGGGACCAACGACGAATCCGATGAGTAACGGATCTCTGTGATTGGGCCTCGGGGGATGGGGATGAAAAAGATCAATCCTCAAACTTTTTGAAAGTTGCAAAAGAAAAGAAGTATGTTTCCATCCCGTGGAGCAAATTAATCCAGGCAGAGTGTAACGTCGTCATATGATGACGTTACGTTTGGCTATAGCTAACAGGAAGTAGAGTCAGCTAGCTAAGCGCCGCCCACCAACGTTTTTAAAAAGTGATGCAAACGGCAAAGTTCTACCGACTTCATCGCGGTCGGCTAGAATCAGTGATGCTGATGCTGTGACAGGGCGCCTAGCGGCGCAGAAACACCTGATCAGTCCTCTGAGGTAAATAATCGCTGTATTAAAAATTCATTCGTGTTTTCACTCTGTTTTCATTCAGGCCTTTCAGGGCGCTAAAAACCAAATGGAGTGAAAAAACTTTTTTAGTAAATTTAGTTCGTTTTTTAGCAACTTTGCTATTTCCAAGATGTTCTTGCTGCCACACTTCAAAGCGCAAAGAAAGGTTGATGAAGAAACGTCTGGTGGGAGTAACACACGCGTCCTCACTTGCCTTATAGATAGACCCACATGTATGTATCCCTGTACTGTTGCCATGTGGGGACGGTGTCCCTGTTTTGTTACCTGGTGGGGATGTGAGTTTCCTGTATTGGCCTAACCTTGTGGCGGCGTGGTTGTCCCTGTATTAGTAACCTTGTGGGGACGTGGGTTGTATCCTAGTATTTGGTACCTTGTGGGGACAAGTGTATCAGCACTTGCTACCTTGTGGGGACTTGTGTGTGTCTGTTTTTTGTTACCTGGTGGGGACATGTTTGGTCCCTGTATTTGTTACCATGTGGTGATGTAAGTTTCCCTCTGTATTAGTAACCTTGTGGGGACAAATATGTCCCTGTATTTGTGATACCTTGTGGGGACAAGTGTGTCCCTGTATTTGTTACCATGTGGGGAACATGTGTGTCTGTTTTTGTTACCCGGTGGGATATGAGTTTCCTGTATTAGTAACCTTGTTGGGGCGTGGTTGTCCCTGTATTAGTAACCTTGTTGGGACGTGGGTTATCCTAGTATTTGGTACCTTGTGGGGACAAGTGTATCCGTTACTTGCTACCTTGTGGGACTTGTGTGTCTCTGTTTTTGTTACCTGGTGGGGACATGTTTGTCCCTGTATTTGTTACCATGTGGTGATGTAAGTTTCCTGTATTAGTAACCTTGTGGGGACAAGTATGTCCCTGTATTTGTTGTTCTTGTGGGGACAAGTGTGTCCCTGTATTTGTTACCATGTGGAGACATAAGTGTCCTTGTATTAGTAACTTTCTGGGGACATTGTGTTCCTGTATTTGTTACCATGTGGGGACAAGTGTGTCCCTGTATTTGTTACCATGTGGGAACATGTGTGTCCCTTTTTTGTTACACCATGTGGGGGACGTGTTTGGAAATAATAATCAGAAAAAGTTTTTAAAAAGAACATCTTTAAAGATGTTTCTCCTTCTCCACCCCCTCCCTCCTCCCACACACCTACCCCCGACCCTTCCCTCTCAGTGTTTGCGGAAGCTGTCCGGATATGAACTGATTTCTCTGCTGATTATGCATGACGCAGCACCACCCAGCCACCTCAGATAAGAGCCCAGCAGCGCTGAGTGAGTGGGCTTAAAGCACTGCTGCAGCGCTCTGTCTCCTCAGGTGTGTTTGTGTGTTGTTGACCCGCTGACTGAGCAGGTTTTGATATTGTTCTGGACATTCATCTAATGAGGAGGCTCAGGTTTACTCCCTTCTCTTCCTGTGAGTGCAGCCTGTGATTGGTCGGCGGCGGTTTGTGCAGGACCTGCATGCAGCTCGCCTCTCGCTGCTTCCATCACGCACATTATTTTCAAAGCAGCCGTTTGGATGGCAGTCACGTAAAGTGTAATGAAGTGTGAAAGGCACATCAGTGAAGAAGAAGTCGGCGCCCCACTGCTGGGGAGGACCGAACATTAGCCGTACACACTCACCTGTTCATCTTACAAGCATTAGTAACAGAGGGATTCATTCTACTCTGCTTTCTGCTGCAGGACAGAAACCAAAATATTCTTTCTGTCAAAAGCTGAAATTCACACTAAGAATCAGAAACCAATAAAACAGGCGGTTTATGGGTAGAAGTAAAACATTACTTTTACAAAGGTAAGAATCAATCCTCTGGACTTTGTTCCAAGGATTTGAGAGGCGTTTTGTATCCGGGAAGATTTTTTAAATCAAAATGTCAGAAATGGCGTTTAGTTCAGGTTTTATCCAACAGCCCAACAAAGCCTGGTTTAGTTTGAAAACATGCAAATAGAAACAGATGAGCGGGTCCCCCTTTGGAATGGGGGTGCGTTTGGACCAGGCGTGTTTAAAACACGGCAAATCCCATAATTCCATTCTCTGGTTCTTTTAGCTCCAAAATCAGGAAGTCCAAAAGATCAAAGACATTTAGACTAAAGGTCCAAATCATCCATCCATCCATCCATCCATCCATCCATCCATCCATCCATCATCCATCCATCATCCATCCATCATCCATCCATTCATCCATCCATCATCCATCCATCATCCATCCATCATCCATCCATCCATCCATCATCCATCCATCCATCATCCATCCATCCATCCATCCATCCATCATCCATCCATCATCCATCCATCCATCATCCATCCATCCATCATCCATCCATCCAGGTCAGTTAAAGCAGAGCTGAATCTTTAATATTTCATTAGTTTAAACTTTCTCTGCTTTCAGAAGCTTCGTCTGCCACAGATCTTCAGACTAAGTGGAGCATAAACTCTCCATCACTCTGCTGCCTGCATCCATCTCCACTCCTCCAACCGGTTTGCAGACCATGGCAGTAACTCTGCTAGCCTCTTTCTCATCATTTCCTCCATCAGCTGGTAGAAAGCTGGTGAAGATGATGGAGTATTTGGAGGCTTTACATCGTCCCAGGATGAAGCACATCTCCTCTCCTGATCCTCTGAGGCGCAGGAGGTGTGCAGGGTCCTGATGGTGTTCAGGTAAATGTGGAGCCAAATGTCTCTGGAGGTGAGTGTTTCTGTGAATCTCATGATCCGTATGGATGAACATAATAAATCTGCATATGTGGGAATGTTGTTATGTAAGAGTCAGCCTGTTATCGCTGATATGATGAGGCTTTGTTCCCACGCTTGGAAATTAGCTTTAACGGACCAAGAGGCTGAAGAGCTGAGTGGGTGTGTGAGTGTGTGAGCGCCAACCACATCAATCCGTTACCCTTAAAATATACTATTAGTCAAAATCCACTCCCACACAGCCGTGGGTTCCTTAGCTCCAGTCTGGACCAACACGCTGCGATAACTTTAAACCTTTCTAATTTCACTTTATTCATCCAAAATATCAGAGTAAAGAATATTCAGATTACCAGAGGTTCTGATATGAATCTTTATTGTTATTAAAACCCGGATTCACTTCTCCATGTTTACCTTTAGTCTCAAAAACACAAAAAATGGCATTTTTACTTAAAAGTATATTTTATATACACTAATGACCCTTTGAAGAAAAAAAAAGGGGACACAGGAAATTGGAAAGAAAATATTTATAAAACAAAAAAAGTTAATCTAATATTTGTTACCATCATAAAATAATGTAAAGTTATAAATATTTCTGTGATAAAATCCTCCAGCGTCACCTGCTTATGATCCCTCAGCTGTAAATGTACTCACAGTAAAACATAGAGCATTAAGCCCCGCCCACCTTCCGCACTGCTGTTCTTAGTATCAACAAGTTCTTTAAAAGGTAGCTATTTAAAGGGAAAATCATACAGAGCTGAATACATGTCAGTTATATTCAAATGGTTAAAAACTGATTATTGAAGATTGAATAAAAGAAGAAAAAACATTTAATGTAGATTTTTCTTAAATCACAGAGATCTGTTTGATTCATCGTCTGGAAATACAGTCGCTAACAAGCCTATAAGAAATAGCTGGAAGGGCATGAAGATGACGCCTCTGGAGGAGCCTGATGGATCATCTATCATTCATAACCTCCATCGGATTCATGCAAAGAAAAGTTCAAATGAACAAATTTATTCCTCCATCGTTCATCAGGATAAAATGTCTCATTCTCCATTTTCCTTCTGTCTCTAATCTCTAAGTTTTTATTCCCATCCAGGAAGCTTTTTTCATTCAAAATGACACCCAACGCCCCCCCCTTTCAGAGACATAGACAGGTATGGGGCATTGCAGGCTAACGAAGAAGCCAAACGACCCCCATTCCAAAGGGGGGGACCCGTTCATCCGTTTCTATTTGCATGTTTTCTAAACTAAAACCAGGCTTTGTTGGGCTGCTGGATAAAACCTGGAACTAAACGCTATTTCTGACATTTTGGATTGAAAAATCTTCCTGGATGGAAGAGAAACGTCTTCAAACTTGGAAACAAAGTCCAGAGGATTGATTTTAACTTTCTGGAATGACTCTGGATGACTGAGAATCCTCTCCAGCATATTTCTCTCAGGTAGGAACTAACTTTCCTCCAGACTGATGAAAGGCTTGATAAAGAAAAGCCTCTTGAAGTTCTATCTCTCCGCTTCTTTTCTATGAAAATAGATCACTCAGGAAAAACTCTTTAAATAACATTTAACAACTTCTATGTATTAAATAACCAGCAGACATGACAGCAGATTCTGATAGAAACTATAATCTCACTCAGATCAGAGAAACTGCTCAGAGTTACAGAAAGCAGCTGCTCACCTCTCAGGAAGGGGCTCCGATTAACGGTTAAAGAAGCATTTTATGCATCATCATCATCATCATCGTCATCATCATCAGCATCATCATCATCGTCATCATCGTCATCATCCTCGTTAGCAGATGATTAGACATCCGTGGCTCAAAATAGGACGCCGCTCTCATTCTATTCCCAAATTTTTGCTGTGTACAGAATGAAGATTTGTCACGGTTTTGGTTATATTGTGCTTTATTTTACATTTTTCCTTCTGTTAAGGTTGATTGTGGTATGGAGGACCCAAATACACAGGCAGAGGTGAATACTTATAGATTTCATGAAAATGGTAAACAAAGGCAGTCCAAAAAATCCAACTAAAAATGTAACTGACCAGAATCATGGAGACTTCGAGGGAAAACACGTCGAAGGAGCCAGGGAGAGACGAGGGGAGACGACGACAGCGAAGACAGGACCAGCAACAACAAAGGAAGCAACAAAGAGTGAGAGCAGAGGGAGAGCATAAATAGCTGACAGAGACAAAGGGAGGGCTAACGAGCTAACAAGGAGCAGGTGTGAGAGGAGACAACGAGGGAGCCAAGGGGAAAGGAACACACACAAGAGGGCAACAGAGGACAACATGAGAACTAACATAAATCTAGAAATTACAACAAAAAAGGAATAAACCAATAAAACTAGGGAACGTAGAGCAAAGTAAAGCACAATATAACCAAAACCGTGATTGAAGATTATAACTGTATATCCAGACAGAGGAACTTTCTTAATTAGACTAAAACGTTGGTTCTGACGCGCAACAGGCAGCCAATAGCAGGGAGGGATAAACTCACACACCTTCAATGATAATTATCCTAACAGAGTCTAGATCCATCAGTCAGCTGGTAGATTCTCCCTAAATGTCCTCATCTGTTCCTTTGAAACAATCATCCATCTTATCAGGCTGCATCATTCTATAATCTGCAGCTCTACAATTCTAGATCTCACAGATTCTCACACTGAGCCTGGTTCTGCTGGAGGTTTCTTCCTGTTCAAAGGGAGTTTTTCCTCTCCACTGTCGCTACAAGCATGCTCAGTGTGAGGGATTGCTGAAGAGTCAATGAGTCGATGCAATCAGCTGGTTTTCCTTAGATAGAAAACTTTGAATCAATCTGACTGGATGATCTGGATCTATAAAGTGACCTGAGATGACATGATGTGAATTGGAGCTATAGAAATAAACTGAATAGAATTGAACTGAATAGATGCCATTTTACTTGCTGATGCCAGAACTCTGGGTCCCCCCCATGATGCGTTCCAACACGCCTACAGCAGCTGCTGCTTCCTGTCATCTAAAGTCAAAATTAAACATTAAAGTTCGTAGTTTTAACGCAGAAAAACGTGGGAAACTTCTGGTTCTTCAGTGTATAAAGTGTAAATCTGTCTTATGCAGACCAGAAGGTTTAATTCAATAGTTTCTACATTGCTGTGTATTTTTAATCTTAAATAAAGCTTTTGTGACTCTGACCCGAGCTAAAAGCAGTGAATGCACCTGGCTGAACCTTTGTACTCATCCATCTGCATTAATTCAAACGTTCTCTGCTATAAAACGCTCCAATAAAAGCTGAAAAAGTTTAATCTGAACTCTGGGAACTGAGAGCTGTAATGAGAATAAAACCATGTGGAGCTTTAATAGCATTCAGCGGATGTACGGCACGCGCACGGCGGCGCACACCTGAGCGCCTGCTCTCATTATGGACCCAGCCATACAGGCCCGGCACACAGTCTGCTCCGACCCAAACATTTCCACAGACGCCCAGCATCAAATGATAGGAACTGAAGAGCTGCGGTGCAAACAGGAGAGGAGCAATCAATGGATGAGAGACACAAACAGAAGATGGAGGGCGTCTGAAAAGAGGGGCGGAGATTTTAAAGGAGGGGAGAAGGAGAAACGCTTCAAACGGAGAGTTTAAGAGACTGTTTGATTCAGCCAGGAGTCGAGTTTAAGGCCAATTTAACAAGAGAAATAATGGAGGAGAAACTCGCGGCTTCAGAGCGGCCGGATAATTAAAGCTGCGAGGCGATAAATGAGCAGAATAACAAAAAGGACAGCAGGTTCAAACCGGGAGACCGGCTCAGGTCACTGCCAACTCCAGGAATATAATGTTTTATTATCCCAGAGAAACTTGAAGTGTTAATTTAAGCCTGACAGCTTCAGCAGCTGAAGCTGGGGAGATTCATCAAAGTTCTGACAGAGTTTGGTTAATTAGAAAGTGAAAATGCAAATGAACAACAGACTTTGGTACAGATGAGGAACCAGAAACATCCCTGATTCTCTCCCAGTTTATCCCAGTTTCTCCCAGTTTGGGTGTGCATCCATCTGTACAGAGTGAGCCATTCTCATTCACTTTGGTTTGTAATATCTGCAGACCTTTTATTATTTTGTTCTCTTCTATCTGCATTAATGTTTTATCTGTTTAAGAACATAATCAATTAAGGGTTAAATGAGCTAGTGAGTAAAAACTCTGAGAAATGTAACATTATTTCCAGATATATGCTTGAATTTCACATCTCATCATTCAAACAAAAGGGTAATAAACTTCAGCCTTGTAATAATAATCAGGTTTGGGAGAAGTTCTGTAGGGTGGAGCAGGTCTGGTTTCCCACAGTCAGTCCTCCAGAAGATGACAGG
>JAGKQL010003959.1:0-16975 GCA_018398635.1 Cyprinodon brontotheroides | reverse complement strand
GATGGATGGATGGATGGATGGATGGATGGATGGATGGATGGATGGATCGAGGGATGGATCGAGGGATGGACGGGCAGACAGGACCAATTACTTTAGCCTTCCTTTGTGTTACAGCAGGAACAGAGTGAACCAAGAGTGAGCCAGAGCAGTCTTCGCCTTGGAGGGAAAATATTTCAGCTTATTTATGCCTAATATATATATAAAAAAAGTGAGCCCTCTTAAAATTCTCAAGATATGTCTTTCATTCACTCCATGTCCATTCACTCAAAAGATCTATTCAAAAGTGAATATTTGAAAGTAATTATGTAAAACAAGGGAGGTGATTCTACTCCTTGATTTTTTTTTTTTCATTATCTAATATTCACACCCTACGGTGGAACCATACAAACACAAATATGCAATTTTTTTGCATATATTAAGTATGCAAAGAAGTCATAAAAATATATAACATTTTTCCAACTTAGTGTCTTCTTTGTCTGTGATGACCACTTTTTTCACCTGTGAATTGTGTACCAAGTCTCAGTTTTACATTATATTAGCTTCAACAGATCTATAGAGCTACTTAATATGCGATGCATTTTCTATTCTTTTAGCAGAGATAAAACAGAAGACTTACAGCTAAAAGACATTCTTACCTACAGCACAGATAACAACTTGTATTGATTTCCTCTCAGCATCATTTTAGTTCAGCTGAACTGTGCTCTACATATTTAATCTTTGGACAGTGGCTCCAGACATCCCGTTTTCTAACTGCCATTTTATTCAACCTTTGCCCTATATCTTTTAGCGTCCCAGCTAATGCATGTTGTACATTGCCTTTTGCACTTAAAGGTTAAACGTCACTAGCACTTTGCCGTTTGAGTATAGTACACTGTAAATTACATGACAAGCTGTCTGTGCAGAGAAACCTGATGTCCTGCTCTTTGTCTCAACATAATGTCCTTCTTGATTGCTATAGTGGAGCTAATATGTCTCAGACAGTAAGACATACGGGTCTATGTTATCTGCTAAAGCACATTGCTCAAAGCCTTGTGCTTCTGTCCATATCACCAAAGCGTTGACTTTTCCTGGTAACACCACAATGTTTAAACCGAGGTGATAAAATTGGTCCGGCTGTAGGAAAAAGGTTGTCATTTTAACATAAGCAAAAGTCTTTCTTTAGGGAGCTGTTATCTTGAAATTGACTTATGGCTGATAACAAATGTTCTGTATTTGTTCCATTTAGGCTTATTTAGCGTCAGAATTTTTCTACTGAGCCATAGAATGAGATAAGATAAGGATATGTTTAGCAAACAGCCAAATAACACAAAGGAAAAATATGCACAAGTATATGTCTGCTAATCCATAAGAGGACCATAAGGTTACGCCCCTGATTGGTCATAGCAAATGTATGGCAAAGTTAAAATGAAATCACCCTGGTTTCAATTTATCCTGATCCTAATATACATTTCATATATAAAATTCTATGAAGAGATCCAACTAAAGCTTATACAAAGAAAACCAAAAAAACTGCCTAATCTATTTAATTAAGATTGTATGTAAAATATTAAAACAAAACCAGTGTTTAATTGGAAATTGAAATAAAAGTGACCATTGGTTTTAAAGAAGGCTTTTTAGAAATAAAAATCTCAAAAGTGAGTAGGTCTTTTGCAATCAGCTTCCCAATGTCAATAGTTTTCACTCATCTTTTAAAGTGTATTAACACATGCATGTCTTTTGGATTATGCTTCTATCAGGGTTGCACATTTGGAGGCTAAAACTATTTTTCATACATTTTGTTTTTTGAGATGCAAGCATCTGTGGATATCCGGTGTAAAGGTTAATGCTTCATCTTTCTTTCCATCAAACCACACCAACTTTGCTGAATTGAACATGTTTCACATTAGCTAAGGTTTCTCCAGGGGGATTTTCAGTATTGGTTTTCCATAACATAGAAAATAAAATCTTAAAACTGTGACTTTTTTTTTTCCATCTCAGAGTTACACACTCCCAATTTTAGTCATTCATTAAATTAAGCAAGAAATCTTTTACATTTGTGACAGTTTCAACTCTTTTTTGTGTTATTTCTTGCCAATTGATATATGTATTTTTGTGATACATGATATTGTTTTCTGTTTTTTTCTTTTACAAACAAAAAAAGCAATTTTAGACACCTTCAGGTGTTTTCCAGCTACACTTTATGAACCAAATGAATAAACCTTGATGAGAACCCCTTTTAACAAGGAATAAAAGACAGTTAGAACCCTTGTGTTTACTACTTATCCAAGCTTTTCGATATGAGACATCTGTTACAGTTTGAGTGTTAAAAGAGGACCACAATAAAAATACACAGGAGACAGTTTTGCTAAATGAATGGTAGACCTGCATGAGAGGAATAACACACAAGACTGATTTGGTACCAAAGATTTCCTGAGAGCTAGTGATGGCTTAAAAAGAAAGTGAACTTCTTTTAACTTTGCAGTGAAATTTGGGAGTGCAGTTAAATCCTCATATGCTGAGAGTATGTGTAAAACAATGTATGTTTACTTTTAGTTTACTAAGTGGAATAAAGGGAAACACATATACAATACAATTATTTGTAAAGTATAGTTTTTTGTACAGTATATATCATGCTTTTTAAAGTCTTTAAAAGTCTCAGTTTCATATATATGAAAAGAATTAATAAGTATCAATAATTTTTTTCTAAATATAGTTTCTTCCAACCCCAATGACCCTCAACTTTAAAAGCAAAGCCACCTCTCCTGTTTGGTTGCCATCATTTTATGATGTCTCTGCCTAACAAAACTTCTAAGGCTTAACAAAGTCTGAGACCTCTAAAAAAAAAAAAAAAAAAAAAAAAACACTTTTTCTATTTTTTGGAAAATAGAGGAGTTGCTGCTGTGCACAGTAGCTATGCTTTTACTTTAAAGCCTCAATCATTGTGTTCTGCCTCTACGTCACCCTCTCCCACGATGGGAGAAAAATGGTGCATGTTTTGGGTGCAGGCACGAAGGTGCACATTACTGCACGGATTATCCTTCAACCGCACCTTCTTAAAACAAATGGTTGCAGACAAAGATGCATAAATCAAGCAAATACCTTTGATAAACGAATTACGTATAACCTAAACAGCTAATGTGGCTCAAAATGTTGATTTTTTGCTGATTTTGAATCCTAATTATCCTCTCTGCAGACCCCAGCACTTGCACTTGAGCTGCCTTTTTTTGATAAAGGTGCACCAGACAGACTGAATTATTGCTGTGTAGGAAATGTGAAAGTTTGTACTACTTGAGTGGTTAAATGAGGCTCAGTTTTATGCTGGACCTTCTTCCAAACAATGTCTGTATATAAGGACCATCTCAGCTGATCAACAGTAAAAACAACTAATAGGCGAAAGGGTTATCATCTGTGATCAAGTTTTCCTTCAACCATTGTTTTATATAAAGTTAAAAAGCACGAAAGCACAAATATTATTGAGAAGGCAATTGTAGCTGCCAGCCCACAAATTACCCTGCAGTGTCAGTCAGCCTATGGCACTCAGCGGCTGATTGCCCATACCCCGCTTCATCGAGGAATGCGATCTGGTTCACAACTCGCAATTGTCAACCGCCTCATAGGGACCACCTCTATAATCTGACGCTCATTTATTTTCCATTGCAAAAAACCCGGGCCGAACATTTGGTACTTGTTTCATGTGTGACTGAACGCTTACAGGTACCACCTAGTATATCCAAACTTTCGCTTAGCTGATGTGTAAATGATGAGACGAGCACAAATTTGTTAATGGAATTGATTGATGATGGTGTTAAAGCTACAGTGTGTTTTTTTAGCTTACATCTAACGTCCCAGACTGCCAGACCGCAGCAACATTTACATCTCCCCCCCAACGCTTCTCACCCCCAACAGTGCAATGGCGCAGCGTTACGGGGACAAAATGTCTTCCACGACGCCCCATCACCTACCTTCTCAACGATGAGGTTTGTTTTACATAGATAATTTTACAGATAGTATTCTCAGGCATAATAATGCCATCTATTGTTGAGTACCATCTCAGTTCATCTCTCTCTCTCAACTTGAAGTAGTTACTTCGAGCGTAATGGGCGATCTCACCCGTCGCTAGGTTTGTTGGCTCTCGCGGTCTGCGTGGCGCAAAAGATGTCTACCTCCATGGCCGCGAGACCCGCTCTATGTAATTATAAATAAATCAATTCTAAGGCAACGCTAATATTAAGGTTAAGAGGCTGAGCACAAGTAGATGATGATAAATACATTCTAGTTATGTATAATATATTACATTCTGACTGTATATATCCCTGTATATACACACTGTAGCTTTAATATTAGCCTTTTTGTTGTTGCTGAGTCATACTGTAACTGCATGTAACTCCACAGTTACAAAATGGAACCTGTTGAACCTGTTGTAAAGCTTGTGTGTATTTTTATTATTTTTGTTTTACACATTAAAAGAACCATAAATAAAGGATCTAAAATCTAATTGTTGATTATTTTGATTTTTGCCATCATCTTGAAAATCTGTATTTTGTAGAAAATCATATAAGGTTACATTTCTAGAATCCATAGAAGAAACTACATCGATGCGTCTTCAAGTAAATCATTAACAGTTGTTCTCTGTATTTACAAAAGGTTTGTACAACCTATTTTTTTTAAAAAGGAGCATTTTATTTTCAGAAGACAATGGACATCCCTAAAATAGGTGTGTCTGTTGAGAAAAGCAGAATGGTGACAAATATGCATGTGTATGAGTGATGCTGCTGTTTAAAAGATTAAAATCTTCGATATGAGTTTAGCTTGAATACTTTGGAAGCACATTTCTGTGAGGATGTGACTACCTTAATATATGTATAGTGGAGGATGATATTTTTGTCTGAGTGGATCATCAAAATAATTGATTCTCCTAATTGTCAATGATTCTGGTGATATGTTTACGTAAGGCCGTCTTACAAGTTCGTTCCAATTTTCTCTTACTGGTGGTGAGTCTGACATACTGGAAAAAATGCAAATCTTCTTTTGGAAAGTGAGCTTGTATGAGCGATGCAAACGGCAACTTTTAGCAGAGCGTTCACGAGGAGAAATGGGCTCGTCTGCTTGTCTCACTTACTTTGATAGGCGTTCCCTTCTGGGAACAGGTACAGGGTTTTTGCGTAATTGCATTTTTTTTTTTTACAATTGAAGTAGGACTTTTCAATAAATAATGCTGCTTTCAATTTCAAATGTTGCAATACATCAATGGTTCAGATTTCCATTTTTTGCATCACTTAATTGTCACAATGTAAAAAGCTATCCAGACCAACACAGGTTCTGTGTGTACACAATTTCCCAAAATAGGCTGAAATTACTTATACCCAGCAATTTCTCCGGTTGTATGGTTTACATGGCACACCCATGGCTGCTAGCGTTGACTTGTGAACCAAAAAGTAAATTTAGATAGAACCTTTCAAACAACATGAAGTGTGCTAAAAGATCTAAAAAGCAACAAGTCGTTCCTTATTAGACAGAATTTGAGAACTGACAAGACATCATTATTAACCAATTGGTCTTAAAAGGGTTGCAGTGCCATTTCAAAGTGTTTGTACAACTATACAGTGGAAGCAAACGGTTGAATCTTCAAAGGATAGCCAGTGAGCCAAATTTCAGAGCATATCAAAGAGGTTCTTGCAGAATCTTTGGATATCAGCAGCACTGCAGGCTTCACATGGGGCAAGTGTTCCTAATTTAACACAAAATACATTTGAAATATTTATGAACAGAAGTGATGGACTCTAATCAGATCATGTACCCATAACTGGTGCTCTGTTCCAAAAACACTCTTAGATATCAGTCTTGTCATTTTATGTGTTACAGTCTAGAAATAAAGTTACAGTTGAATGAAACTATTAACCAAACATCTTCATTCTAACCTTGTTAATAAAATAGGTAAAGAAAAAGTAGATATCCACCAATATGTTTCTCCATGTTATGTGGAGCGTGACCATCTCTAATCTGCTGAATGTAAATAGATTGTTAGCTTTTCTGTCCATATACCATTTATCACACAAACAATTGGTGAGTGGTGAGTTATAGGTTCCTTTCACAGAGCCAACTTAATACTCTGCAGTGATGATTGCAGTTAAGGCAGACGGCTTTCTGCATTTTGCAATAGAGATTCACCACTGAAGCGTGGAATGGGAAACAGAGCAGCAGATATAATCAAATAGAATGCAGCGAATAACATAAAAACATAGAATATTATGTTTAGAGTGTGTAAAGCACAGTTTAACTGGTTTATTACAATACATTTGAATATATTTAAAAAAAATGAAATAAAAGAAAACTCATAGCTGGTGTTCCTTGCAGTTATTTTCAATTATGAGGATGTACAGCTAATGAAAATCTCTAATTAAAAAAGGGAATTTTTTTGTTTCAAGTAATTCTTTTGATGAGCCCCGTTAGGATATATTAATTTTTTGCTTTATTTTTTTTTGTATAGGCTTTACTCAGTTGAATCCCACTTCCTGGATATATCCTTGTGTGATGGTTAAAGCACTGACTCACCAGGCAGTCCATTTCTTTTGTCAATGGACTTTACTTTAAAATCCTATCTAGGCTGCAGTTCTCCTGCTGCTCTTTTATCCGTCTTTACCAAGCTTTTTCTTTTCACTAAGAGTTTTTATTTAAGCTTTTTTTTGTTATCTTAAGTTAAGCACTTTTTCAGTAGCCATGCTGTTTAGTCTGTCTTACCTCTAGTATATGATGTCAGTGGCTGTCTTGAAATAGCGGGAGACAGACAACAGTTTTCCTGTGATTGTGTGGCGCATAACGACAACGATTAGGTATTAAATATCTTTTTTATTTTCCTATATACTGTTTAACATTTTTGTTAACCATACTATTGATGCTTTTGTACTATGCTGTAATCACATCTTTGCCAAATTAACAAATAATATATTTTTACATTATAAAATTTTGACATTTTAGTTGAGACATAGAGTAAAAAAAACCAAAACTTTTAGTTATATTCTCTTTTAATGAAAATATGCTGATAGAGAACCTGTGGATTATGAGAAAGGGAACTTTCTGTAAAAGACCCAGCAGATGGTAGTATTTTTTTCTACGTTTTTTGGAGAATAGTGTCTTTTAGTTTTTCTTTGTCTGCTGCATACAGGTGGACTGGAACAGAAAAGAAAAAGCAGTTGCATAAATCTATTTATGTAGACACAGTCTGATTCAACCCAAATTTTTATTTTGCTTTACATAAATATCCAGAAATTAAATTGTATTTGAAAATACCCAGTCTTATGTGGATTACTTTTACTTTAATCTGATTAAAATAAACTGATAAACATGTTTTAACAACAAGTAAGCTAAATATGACTGAATATCAGGCCATCAACATATTTTATGTTTTACACTGTTCTTCCTCATTTCTTAATATTGCTAACCAGCAGAGCTGTCAGTAATGATATCTGGTGACAGTTTCTAGGCTCACTTACATATTTAGCTGAAGTTAATTTATATGGCTTTTCACAGAGGTTTTGCCTCGACGCAGAGTGCCTTTTGCCACTGCCCTCCCTTCATTGCTCCCTCGCGGATATCCACTCCTCTCATCTTCCCTCCCCTTTTACATCTTAGAGGCTGCGGGTTAAGCCTGAAGAGCAGCAGAAAGCTATAAACTGTCAGAGGGGAGCTGGATTTTCCTCTTCTGCTTTTACACAGCTTTCTGGTGTCTTATTTGAGGTGTAGGTATAGAACTTGGTGGACATTTGTTATCCTTTACCACTTTTACATGACTTTGCAATGAGTTTTAAGATTCTTCACATCTGACTTTTAACTGTGGGGAGGTTCAACAACCTGAACCAGACTGGATTTAAGAAACAGAAGAAAGCGACAGAGGAAGGGTGCTGGGGGAGTCACCCGGCCGGGCCTCACAGGCTGGGGCAGCGCTGGAGTGGGTGCAGGGGAACTGGAGTGCAGGACGGGTGGGAGTGCTAGTCCTGGTCCTGCCGGCGGCAGTTCGGAAGGGAAGAGCTGGCTTCGGGTTCGGGGGTTTGGGTAGGGATATTGGTGGCCCGGGAGGCGGAGGCGTGCTGGCGTCATCTGGGGAGACTGAGGGGGCTGCAGACAGTGGGCATTGTGGTGCTGGTGTTGCGCCTCCATCAAGCTCCTGCACATCCCTGGGGGGCTCATCCAGCTTCTCAGAGGGTAAGAAGAGCAAACTTCAGGAAGGAGAGAAAGAATGTAAATACCACCTTAAAAGAAATTTGGGTGCTTGTGTATTTTTGGTTTTAGTCTTAAAAATTCTTTGAAAAAATTTTGAGATCATAATAAGACTTAGTTTTTTATTTAGGATTCTATTTCAAAAGATCTTTTACTCTAACTGTGGGGACCCATTAAAAGAAATTCTAAATATCAGTCTTTTTAAAGAACGTATTTTTATCTCTTCTACTTTGAATTATTCATCAGAAACTGCAGAAGACAAAATATTAAAAGAAACGGGTTAACAAGTACATTTGAGATGTAAATATGCAGTAAATGCTGCTGTGCAGCAATGAGTCGAGTTACCAACATACAGACTTCTGCTGCTTGTGATGAAGCTTCGGCTCTGTGCCTCTACTTTGCCTGTTAACATGATTACGTTTTCATACTGCGTGTGTTAGAGTTTTATTACTTTCAGAACATCCTTGAAATAGTGAAGCCTGGCAAGCAGGCAGTATGAAAATCTTAATGTCTGCATGTTTTCAATCATGTCACAGGGAGAGAAATGGAAATTGAGATGGAAAAGGGAGAACAACCATTAGATGGGTGAATGGGATTTTAAAATGAACCTGGAATAGTTTCTCACTGTAGACAAAAACATTTTTAAGAGTGAAATAAAATATTCTGCTTGATCAAATAACACTGACATGCAAAATTTTATTCAAAAGTGGGTATGGTAAAAATAAGTTTGAAATTCTTTAAGTTACTATGTTTCTGTTTTAAATGGCAAGCATTTTTAGTAACCTGGAAAGTGGGGCTGAAACAATTAATCAGATTAGTCGATTATTGATATTATATATAAATATAAATATATATAAAGATTTGGTTGAGATATAAAAAATGTTTTTGGCCATCAATATGCTGTATCGGAAAAAGTTTTAGTTTTGCCTGATTTAATTTTGAAAAAAAATATCTTTTCTAAAGACCTTTGGCTATCCGATTATTAATTGATATCCCGAAAAAAATAATCAAAGAGATTAATCAACTTGCCCAAAATAATCATTACCTGGAGCCCTACTGGAAAGGTATAACCTTGTTGTTTATTTATATTTAAAAACATAACAAAAATGAACAGTTTAATAAAACACCGTTCTTCCTCTGGCTTACAAAATGAATTCAATCTTGAATAATACACATTATTTCATTATATTAGAGTTTGTTCTACTGGAATAAATGTTTTTAAAGCTTATAACACGTAACTGGGTCCTCAATTACTATGGTGGACTTTTATCTAAGCAATCCATCATGTGAGAATCATTTCATTCTAACAATGCTTTTCCATTTTGTTTTATGCATATTTAATTTTTTGTTCATTAGACACTATTGTCACACAGTGATGGATTTCTGCTAATATAAAATAAAAACTGAAAAAAATTAATCTGCAGCATTATTCCAATAATGATGTCCTAGTTTTATTTTGGGTGTTTAAGTTATATATTTAATTGTTAAACTGGTGTCATGGATCAGACAGTCATCTGTGCTGTTGGCTTTCTCTAGTTGGTTCTGGGTTTAACTGCTCTGCCGAACAGCTGCGGCCAAGGATGATGGTGATAGTATAAAAAATAGAGGATAATAGCAGTTTAGTATACTTGCTATTATTCCCATTTTGGATACATCTCAAGGCAGAGGGACTTCTGCAAATTTACCACAGTACATTGTTGATCATTTGTTGTAAATTAAATGACACAAACTTTATAAAATAAATATTATCAACCTTTCATTGTTTTTCAGCTCTTTACAGTAATTAAGAAGGTTTCCGACATCTTAGACATTTCAGCTCTCTCTTCTTTGAGGAATTGCTTTGAGACGTAGTGGATGTTGAGCATGAACTCCTTGTTTAAATAGAAACTAAAAAATTACAGTTTGGACTTTGATAGGGGCTGTTCAAAAATATGTTCAAGACATTCCAAGTTGGTGATCTTGATTTCTTTGATATAATCAAACACCAACGAAATGCTCTTGAACGAAAGTCTTAAAACCAAAAGACCTGACATTAGATGCTTTAGGGTTTTATGCTTAATGAGCAAAATTTATGCTTACATCAGTACAGGAAGGTGCTAAAGGTGTAGTGGAGGATTTTCGCGATTTTGAAAGACCTACCCTCTCCATTAAAAAAAGCACCTGCACAGTCATGTACCTGATCACGATATGGCACTTCTATTAAAGGCGTGCAGGAACATAAACCCATTCTCGTCGTGCAGCTCTATTTAGGATTGCTGTTTGCGCGCCGGCTCATAAAGCTTAAAGCTACAGTGTGTAATAGTACAGGGATATACAGTCAAGAAATGTAATATATTATACATAACTATGTTATTTATCATCATCACGAGCTCAACCTCTTAACCTTAATATTTCGTTGCCTTAGAATTCCTTATTTATAATTACATAGGGCGGGTTTCGCAGCCATGGAGGCGAACATCTTTTCTTCAACAAACTAGCGATTCTTGAGAGATCGCAAAAGTGATAGCGATGTAAGAAAAATGCAGGGCATATATTTATTATCTTAAAAAACTACGGCATACCCTACACAGACTAATGAACTGATCTGTAAAATGATCTATGTAAACAAATGAAATCACTTGAGAAATTATGGGGCGTGGAAGACATTTTTGTCCATGGCCGATAGCCGTGGGGACTGTTGGGGGAGATGTTCATGTTGCTGCAGTCTGCAGGTCTGACGCTAGATAATAAGCTAAAAAGTTACACACTGTAGCTTTGTTCCAAGAAGATTGCAATTTTCCCACTATGTCCCACTGAAAATGGGGACGAAAGAATGTATGATGGCCTTACGAAACATATCAGCAGAATGATTGACAATTAGGAAGACCACTTATTTTGATCATCCACTCGAAAAAGAACATCCTCCATTGCACCAACCACGGCAAACCGTCTCTTTCTCTTTATGATCTTTTCTGATAGATTGTTAGTCTCATGCATGGGGCGAGCAAGTGTCTTGTTTTTGTGCTTATTCCTGCTGTCGTCGTTGAAAGTTTGAATACTATTATGGTTGTTTTGTTATCGACTCCCCAAAGGACACAGTTACACTGCCAGCACATGCTCTGCTTAGCATTCACACTGAGAGCGTATTCGCCAGCTGGAGGCTGCCCTGCAATCATGTCTCTCGCGCTCCACTACCTGAGCAGCTCTATAGGGGCGCCTGGAGGGACAAAGATAATAGTAATGAAAAGTCTCTGTGGAAAAACAGTTTTTGGAGTTTCACAGCTGGGCATGAGGAAGTCACAGGAAGCTGAGAGTGGGTCCATCATGTGTTTTTACATCGCTCACATTTACTGTATAGCATCAATGGCAACTGTGTTGTAAAATCAGGCAGAGTAGATGAACACATTGAAATTCCTGTAGGGATTTTACTCTGATCTGTGCTGCTGGAAGCACTATAAAGAATATCGAGGCCTGGAAAACAACTCTATCGTCAGCCTCTCCCTTCACTTACATGCTTTTTATTTTCTCAGAAACTTAACAAGGTTGTTGCATCAGACTCCTGCACAGTCAGCATAGCGTTCAACTATAAATAGAGGAAACGAAAGGATTTCTGCTTTGGTTTTGATTATGATTTGATACGATTGTGTTCCTGCTGTTTGCCTCAAGAATGGGGTTTAAAAAAGAACTTTGGCTTGGTAGCTTTTAAAAGTGGTTTAGAATGAACACTCGTGGCTTAATCCTCTATGATCAATGGATTAAGAAAGTGTGGCATATCTTCAATCTCCTGCTTTTTTAAATTTTGAGCTTAAATATTAACACATTTAATTTTTCTTAGAAAAGAAAAAAACAATAACCTTCATAAGCTCCGACCAATGGTGCAGTCACTCTAAAACAGAATTGTGCTGTTAGTTCAAATAAGATTAAATAACTTTACATATCTACTTATACTATTTTAGCAATAATATAATTTCTATATTAGCAATGTTACCACAATAGTCTCTTAGTGTTAAGAGCACTTTCTGAAATTTAATTCAAAGGACATTTCTAAACTGGAGATCAAAAAAAGAATCAAATATTTATCCAGAAATGTTTATTTTTATATTAAGCTTTTATTTTACAGGTTTAGACTCTACAATCTAAGACTAACAAAATGATGTGTCTCTCCAAATTTTAGTTGATATCTAAGTCTATATTCTAAAAGTCAATATAATAAGTAATCACATTATCAGTACTAGTAATAGAATAATAAAACTGTGTCTTGAGGGAGTGTAATATTTAATTAATACATTTAGTTTTTCCGTCTCCTTTTTTTCTTCAAAACTTTACTGCTTTCTTTCTCTTTCTAACTCTTCATTTTATCAGTAGCTCTATTTTCCTCTCCAATCAACATTTCACTATTCCATAACAGAGACATTATATAATCACTTTCATATCCAAAAACAGTAGAACATAAAACATACTGAGCATTCACGATTACAAAAATCAAATAACCCTTTAAAACTTCACTGTTTTTTTAAGATAAGAAACTCTGATTATCCTTTTATCAACTTATCATTACTATTTATGTTTTATATATTATTCTACTAGTTGAAGGAATTTTCCAAGAAAGCTATATTAAGAATTTAACAAGGTGAATATCTTTCTCCTCATAATTCTTTTTGTGAAATTTTTGCCTCATTCAATTCCGCTATCACTGACTCTTTTACTTTATGTATTTGCAAACTAACCTATAAATGTCATGATTTTGCACTTTATGGACTTCTGTTTAAGTTTCTTTTTGAGTTTTCAGTTATTTATATCATTCTGTTTTGTTGGTCATGGGTTTCTTTTCCATTTTGTGTTATATTTAAGCAGTGTTGTATTTTATGAGTTACTCTCTGCTGCCCCTTTGGGCCAGTCTCCTTTCCCCTAGCTCCCTTCTAGTTGCTTCTATGCACATCTGCTTCCTTTTAGCCAATTAGCCCATTCATTGTTCTGTTCCCCATATATACACCTCCTGTGCAGTTCCTCATTGCTGGATCCTCTTCATCGCTTTGCTCCTCATGTGTGTTTCTCCCTGGGGTCTCATGGTTTTGGTTTATTTTTTATTTTTTCTTGATTCATGCTTCTGTTCCCATCTGCATTTCAATAAAAACTGCAAAAGTCATATTTGCCGCCTCATCTCTGCATTTGGGTCATCAACTAATTTCCACCAAATCTGACAATAACTAGCTCTGAAAAACATAATTTTTTAGATAGACTTTTTGACCCCATGGTGGGCCACTGTGCTCAATCAGGCAGTGCTTTAGGAGTTCTTTTAAACCATCCTATTATAATTTTTCCCACCCTCGGTCATACATGCTGCCACTACTCCTGTGTCTTACCTACCCTTATTATCCTGTGTGGTGTCAAAATAGGGTTCATTTTCTGTCCTCATTTTTAGTAAAACTGGTCAAATCCCAGACTTTCTCTTACCTAGGCAAAGCAGATGTTCAAAACAATTATATCTGCTAAACAAACCTTTTTCTATCCAATGATGGACATTCTGGGAGCAGCTTTAACTGGGGACAGGTTGTCCAAAACGAGCAGAATGAAGGACCTCACCTTCCCAAAACCTTTCAACAATTCCCAGCAGAGTTTGAAATTGTTTTCTGTTTAACCAGCTTCTTACACTTGTTGGTGGGGTAGCTGTGTATCAGTATGAAAAGTTGGCATCTGCAAAGCAAAAGATCATGTGTTTAATTCCAGCATTTGTCTTTCACACATCAAAGTGCCCTTTTAACCCTAAGTTTCCTAAACTTCTGCACATGAAGGTATAAATATATTAAAATATTTAACCTACTGTACCTCCTTTTGTATACAGACAGCTTCTAGGACAAGCTGGCACCCCTATAATGGTTTTACCTCAGTTCAACCAAAGCATTCAGAAATGTACAGTTTTTGCAAAAGCCTCTTACTGCACTGATAGTCAGCCAGTTTATTCAGTTTCTGCTCATCTGAGAATATAAAGAAAAATAAAAAAAAAGAAAGCATAAAAAATATCAACGTCATTTTTGTATTCTTGTTTTAAACCAGATCTTCTAGTACACATGATAAATATGAAACAAGGATTCCTATGTAAGCTTAATCTATTTACAATGTTTTCGGGGTTTTATCCAGCAGTGTTTGACATTGTTTTAACAAATTACCAATACTGGAATGGAAAAACAAGACTCTTCTTCACTAGGAGGATCCAAACCGACAGATTTATTTATTTTATTTTTTTCCATGTTCTGTAGTTCTTGAGTATGCCTATAATTTTTTTATCTAAAAGATCCTGGATTTAATAACTGTCCAATTGCCAATGACTGGTCAGGCAGAAAATCATCAGACTATTGTAAGCAGTGAAGTTTTCAGATCCTTCCTCTCAGAAATCAGCTTACTGATAGACTAATTAAAAATAGTTTTTACAAGAGGAGGTTGAAGGCAGTAGAAGCCTTTCACGTGCTAATATTCCTTAGTTCAACCGTTTGAATGCTAAACTGTGAAGGAAAGCAAGGCAAACGGGTAACAATGACTTTTTAAGAACACTTATTTTTTCAGATATTAGAAAATGTAACGTAGGGCCAGATGGCCACTGAAAATATCCTGAAGCAACTGAACATTTTTGGTGGTGTGAATATTTTTGACACATTTCTGCAACATTGTATCAGTATATCATTTATTAAAACAATGGCAATTAGTGCCTGATTCTCCAAGTCTCTCTTATCCTCTTATCATGTACAGTACTGTGAACCTTTCCTCAAAGGGTTGCAGGGTTTCACTGTATCCACACGCTGCCTTACACACATTTTCTTTCTCCAGTCAATTCATCTAACTCTTATTCAGTTAAACCCATCTCATACATTTTAACGATACATTACAGCCTTTTTTTTCTGTTGTTTTCTGGTATTTACCATAGTCCAGGATATCAGATATGTATGTCAAGGCTAATCACATCACACGGTATAGTAAGCCCTACTGGTTTTATTTGCCTTTTCCAACACGGTGACCAATTGTAATGGTCACATTGTTTAGATTCAATTTAATATTGTAAAAAGTAAGCAGCATGTGATAAATTTGAAGCATTCACCACTATGAGATATTGAAGGCATGCCTTTTCATTTTGTTAAGTGCATTTGGGTCAGTCGCTGCATCTTTGTGATTGTTTTGAGTCTAGCATTAATCATTGCCGTTGGGTAAGCTGAATCTTTGATTTCAATATTTGAATTGCTTGTACTCAGCCTACATCAATCCCAGTTAGCTGAGGATGTAGAAGGCAATAAAACTTGCTTATTAAAAGACTTGCAAACAGGCAATTGAGTTTAAGAAGTTCTTTTGTTTTGCATCTGCAATGTGCAACTGTTTAACCACAGGCTAAGCTGTTTAAGGATTTGTCAACAGGCTCCATTACCCATTGGCTAGTTTTTCATAGTGCCTATTTAGAGAAGCGACCTGACCTTTGTTTAAGCCTCCTGACAGCAGGTCCCTCTGGAGTCTTTAGATTTGTGAAGGACATGGGGAACGAGAGCTGATTGAAGGGAAGAGGCCTGTCAGTTTCAGTCATGAAAGCTTAGATAAAAGCATTCAGGCAATCAGTTTTAATGAAAACATCAAATATAATATGTTCTGATAGAAAAGCCACTTCGGATGCATTAGGGCTAAGGGTCTCATTTTAATGGCTGCAAAAGCCTGTGTGTGCCCTTAGAGATTCACTTCATATCAAAATGTCTGCATAAGAAATGTCTAGATTTTGAAAAATATGTTATATTATTCACTATGTTTATTACCCTTGGTTCATTTTAAAGATACCACCTATACATCCCTACATCCATCCAACCTAACCATCCATCCACACTCTGGAAACTCGTCAAGCCAGAGTGTAGCTCTGCAGCTTCCACTAATAAAAGCCTGGGCGCTACAGAAATTCAATTTCTTTTTGTAGTTAGAGCAGGTGTAGGTATCAGATCTGCTCGGGTGGTCAGATCTGCTTGGGCCTTGGGCATGCTAGCGAAGTTATGTTATATGATTGGCTGAACGTTGCCACATGGCTTAAAACATTTTGGTTGTCTAGACAACGATAATAACAATGCAGCAATGTGTGCTGAGTCGGGAGCATCTGTACTGTTAGCGGGTTAAATGGCCAATTAATTATTACTTGATTGATAGCAAAGCTTTAAAAAAATTGTATGGTGAAGAGAGTAACAAGACCATGATATAAAGGGGAGAATTGGGTAGCTCTGTGGCTAGCTGTGGTCAGTAGCTAACAGATTAGCCTTTTTTAGCTCCATCAGTTACAATAATAATAATAATAATAATAATAGTTAAACTTTATTGATCTCTCAATGGAGAAATTTACATCTGCATTCAACCCAACTTCGTGTCAACAACAGAATTTCCATTTCTACAAGTAAAATAACTGTTGAATATCTCTACAAAACTCATTTTCTAGGATGTTCCATTCGTCCTCCACTGCCCACAGATCTTATTAAAAAGAATAAGAGGAAGCATTGAGACTTTTTGTGTCACTTTGTTAAATGGCAGGGCCCATTGTGTCTTAGAAGGCAGTACTTGACTACAGCACTGAGAATGATCGTTTTCTACTTTCGGCTACTTCTGATCATTGATGAAACGTCATAATGAGACTCCAGAAGAGATCTGATTCTTAACAAACTTGTGCAATGCAGTTTGTCCAAATGGTGTTGCCATATGATTAGATCATAAGAAAGGGTAGGACCCCGAGCAGATCTGGTAACTAAACAGGAACCTTGTATTCACATTAGCACAGAGATACAGTGTCATAAAT
>JAGKQL010003958.1:0-16879 GCA_018398635.1 Cyprinodon brontotheroides | reverse complement strand
ATCCATCCATCCATCCATCCATCCATCCATCCATCCATCCATCCATCTTATTCATGCGTGACTGTAGGGGTTGTAGTCATTGGATGAGAAGCAGAGCCAACCCTAAACAGATCATCAGTCAAACACAAGGTAATGTGCATAACAGAAATGTAGATCTAGAATGTACCATTAGATAATTATCAAGCAGAATATTGGTGGTCCAAGAATTTGAGTGTAAACCAAATTTCTCCCAATAAGCATATTTATATGCAAAGCTTATTTTATACTGTTTTAAACTATGTTACTTGAAGACAGTTGTATTTTATGGGGATTTTCTAGTTTAATATTGATGCTTCATCAATTTTGTGTCCTACATGTAACTGGTTATTTCTTACCTAACATCATTAGGATCATAAGTACGTTTAATTTCTGTTAATAGGTTTGTTTCTTGTTTTGTATCTTACATGCTATATATATGTAAGTGAGACAAGTGTTGCACCTTGACTGAATTTGTGTGAAATGTTTAAATATGCAGTACTTTCTGTGTTTTTTAAACAGCGTACTTTAAAATGAATTACAGTGAATTCTTTAATCAAACTATTGTCAGGGTAATGTACAAATTAAAGTAACAGTGCAGTTTTTTTTTTGTTTTTTTTTTACAAAAATCTCATTTTTCTTTTACAAAAATCTCTCTCTAGGCAATGTAAAAAAAAATAAATAATGAAGGCCAAGTTTTCTGTTGCTTAGGGGCTGACAGGCTCAGAAATCTCAGAGCATCCTCAAACTAGTAAGTACACACTTGGTCTTGGCCACTGCTAAAATGGAACTGATGTTCAATAAATAATTTCAAAGTCACAAACATCAGCCTCACAATCACAGTGATTCAATGATATTCATTTGGCATAAGTCAGTTTCATTTCTGTGTGCTTTTCATCAGGACTGGCTTAAAAAGTGGAGTTAGTCTGAATTTTTTATGCTCTGGGCTTACCGAGGGGACAGTGGCCATGTTCTTCACTCGCAGACGTCTGACGGTGCATGGCAGCAGAAGTAACAAAATGGTCACAAACCCCTACTGTTCTCCCAGGGTCACACAGGCATTTTAAAATTTAAAGAGAGCAGCAACAAACCAAACAGTTGATAACGGATCGGGCACAGGTGATAAAAGAAGTTATGGTAGGGACATTAGCCCTTCTGCTAAATTTGTGCTTCCAGAGAAAATTTACCCACAATTTATTAGGCCAAATAATGCACATCAGTAAGTGTGAAGCGGTTACAGGCATTACTCTGAGGGACTTTGGTACTCGGAGGATGAAAATATTTCACAAGTGTTATTTTGTCACAGAACTGTGATGAGGCAGCATTCACACATTTATAATTATGCATGAATTTCATTTCCCGTCCTCCTAATTCAAATTATGCTGGCTTTTGAGAATCACTGCTATAATTCTTGGTTGATTATCCAGCACCAATGTGTTTACATTTCCAAAAGATCATATTTATTGCCAAGCTGTCACAATTAGGCAGTGTGAACAGAAACCAGAATATATAGAAATATAAAGTGTACGTGCTTAAGTATACAATTCTAGTAATAAATGACATATATATGACATATATATTTTACATCATATGTCACACATCCATGGCCTGCATCTTTGTTGTAATTAATATACAAGGATGAAATATACAACCTACAAAATAAAAAATTATAAAAAAATAATAATGATAATGATATAATGCTCCTATTGGCGCCAACGGGCCATGTGACCACCAAGGCAGGTGAAGTGTCTTACCTAAGGACACAACAGAGATGAACAGAGTGGAAGTTCAAAATTTTCAACCCCTTGGTTAAAAGAAATACACTTCTATTTCTTGAACCAGTCATGAGTTAAAAAAGGATCATATACGTATGTCTGAAATCTCTTAAATTTAGGTGAGATGTTGCTAGAACAATAATTGTATGCCATTTTGTCCTATTACTTATCAACTTTGCATATACCACAACAAGACAGCAAGTGTATCCTTAATACACAACACAATTTCATGATTAGTCAGATTTTTTGCTAAAATAAATAAAATGGCAATGATAAATAGGATAGAAAGCTCAAAAAAGTCAAAAGATTCAAAAGATTTTCAAATTAATCTCAAACTAAATTTTCCAAGTGCTACTTTGATAACTGTACAATGATTAGAATTTAGTTATTAAGTAGCATTGTACTATTTACAATACTGTAAACCAAAAGTGCAGCTTTTAAGTCTTATTTGAAATTGATATAATGGGATTTCTTTGCAATGTTTTACAATGTATCTGGTTGCAAGAAGTACTTATTTCATTATTAAATTCACTTTTTACAGGCGAATTAATCATACATGATGAATGTTTAAACGCGAACCTCCAAAGGAAAATAACGTAAGGCAAAGCTGCACTGTAATGTTAGTAGAGGGTGAGTCTCCTCAATTTACTTCAGTTTGATTCTCTACACAACAGCATAATACAGTCATGTATTCTTTATAAAATATCAGATAATAGCAAGTTATATAAGGGTTAGGGGAAAAGTTCGGACACAGCCCATATTTCAGCCACGGCTTTAGTGAGCAACACTTGTGGTCCTCTTCTTCATCTTATTACACAGCAATAAGCTCCATCCCAGATCATGTGACTCACCTGATCTGGAAAAGGTGTTTTCATTGTAACTTTGCGAAATATTTTTTCGAAATTGCAGTTTTTCCATTTAGCAAATTATTTTTGCAATTACAATTTGTGCAATTTAAAAGGCAATGGAAAACGCTGGAGAAAGGTTCTGGCAGTGGAGGTCCATGCTGCAGCTCCAGGGAATCTTATCCACAAAGGCTGAGGTAGTCAAGTAGTGGAAGATGGTGGCTAGATTATTGTTTCATTTCTTCCTTCCCTCCATGGTAGAGGATCTTGTGACTGAGGAATTTTGAAAGGTGGACAGGCAGGGGTGTAAGCAAAGGTGGTGAATAAGTCCAGTTTTTAAAATGAGGGCAAAACTACAAGAGCATTGTGGACATTTGTGGGTAGACCATTTAGAGTATTTCTCTAATTCTCATAAGGAATGAGAAAGGGAGCCCAGGAAACAGAAAGAGGGAAATTTTGGCTGGAATTAAGAATGACAAAGGTAAGTGTCAGAACTTTGAGGAAATAAAAAAAAAAACATTAAGACACCAAGAGGGCAGGCCTGCTTACCAGGTATATGAGGAAAACAATCTGGCATCTGCCTGAGATTGCATCAGCTTACGGGTTGATGAGTTGCAGCTGTGGGAGCACCTGCTAGTCGCGGTGAGTGAAGGTGAGGAGAAACACACATCAAAACAACAAGCTGCAAACAGATTCGTAGATATGAAGAAATCTGGATTCATGATGGAATTTAATGTTTTATATGTTATAATTCAAAAGTACATGGTAACTAACTAAATCCCCAAATTTATGAAAAAATATGCAATATGATTTAAAGAGATGCTTATTTAATTTACCCAGAAAACAGGGTACACAGTGATGGAATGTACTGAATAAGCTCCCATATTTAAAATAAAACAAGACTGAGGGTAAAAAAATCAGGTGGTGTTGTATAACAGTGCACATGAATGATCGAGTTTTTTAGTCTATTGTTTCACTGTACCACAGAGGATTGTGATTGTGTATTCAAGCTTGACATTTTCTCTTCATTAGATTATGGTTTTTAGTCAGGAATTAAAAAGTAATTATAACATTGTTACCTATAGTGTTGGAATTTACAAATTTAACAAAACATACAGAACTTGGTTGCGTATTCTGATAAAAAAATAATAAAAAAGCTGTGAACTTCATACATACACAGAGCTTGTTATCACTGTATTGCCTGTTGCTGGTAATATGAAGGGTAAGCCTTCTCAAGTTTGCTCAGCAGGTTAATTATCTGCTTATTAACACACTCCCTCCTTGAGAACAGGGCACTACTTTGCATGTACCGAACTGTGGTTAAACAGTCTTTATCAGTCCACCAACCGGCAATATCACAGAAGCAAGTCATTTGGAAGATGCTAATTATAAGATGCATGCTTTTTTTCCAGTTAAATTTACATTACATGGCTTCATTGCATTTTATATTGACAGTTATTTTGTATGCATCATGTGAATAAATTATTTGGGCAATTTACAATAAAACATACCCATATACAGTTAAAAATATGTTATCCATTTAAAGCCAAAAGAAAAAATATCAAATACTTTTATTTTCAATGTGAAATGTCTGAATATAAATATGCCGTTTTGGGCTTGATAAAAACCTACTTATTCACATTTTGTATTCAGTGAACCCCCCCACAGTGCAGTTCTGGTATGGTATTAGCACATGATACCAGTCACTCACATTTCCGCCGAACATCATGATCACCTGGCCTGAGGTTAATTTGCTGTGAGCTTTGTGGTAAAGAATCACGCTTGAGTCTGGTCTGACTGGCCGACCCTTAAAAGACATCAATAATGAGCAGGTGTAGGAGTGCACTTCTGCGTAGACGCGTGTCTCCGTGTCCAGGGAGGATGGCTAATAAGGGTTTAAAAGCCACAACTGTCCACTCCGCCCCTTAGCAGACCTCCAGCTGTCTTCTCTGTCAGAAAGCACCCTGATTCCCTCTGACAGAGCGGATCACTGATGGCAGCAAACCACAGGGGGATGTAGTCATGTTAGCATGGCTTAAAGCACAACCCCAATGATTCAGATTAGTAATGCTTGTTAATTAAAGACATGAGTTAAATACCAGTTTTGTTGTTTTTCTTTTTTATAAACCAGAGTGGAGAATGATAAAGAAAACCCTTTACTTTGATTTATTGATGGAAATTGCAATGTGACATCTAGCAAACAACATATAAATAACTTAAAGGCCATCTTAAATGCATTCCCATGAAATTTTTAAAACTACTGTAATATAAGCCACTACCTGTCATGAATCCCAAATAACCTTGGCTCTACCCTCTTAGTTCAGCCCAGTGCGCCTCATTCCTTATTACTGGCCTGACAAGGAAATGTTTACCCATCCGACAAGAGACATGCCATTTCATAGTCACATAAAGCAATTTCACCTGACTGGAGGAGCACACTATGTCCCAATATCCTTGCTGGTTATAATTTTGTTGTCATTTTGTGTGCTGTGATCATATCATTGAAGTGACAGTGCTGGGCATTAGGTAAAGTCCCTGAGCTGGTGCTCACTTTCAGGCTTGTTCTCTCCTTGTCATTCACATTGATTGGATTAGACCCAGGTGGCGTACAGATTCCTTTGGCACAACAATAAGAAAACTGTGATATGACGGTTAAAAACTAACATCTTTATATTGTGAAATTAACACTGTTAACCAGATACGTTTTTGTGGAAAAAATATATATTAATGATGCATTTTAAAAAAGAATCTTATTCTTCTGAGCTCACTGAACTTCACTGCTATGAAAACGTATTTTGCTTGTTAGAGATTTATTCAGCTGTGTTTTTGGCTCATTGATGTTTCAGATTATTAAATGGGTTTTAAAGTTAGACAAAGCTGACCTGACTAAGTACAAAAAATATGATGATTTCATTCATCAAAAAGAAAAAGTGAAATCCTGCATTTAAGACAAGTAAACCCCACCTTGGTTTAAACAGACCTGTTTAATAAACAGGTCTGTTAACCACAAGTTTTACCACATCTTCATAATTGTTTAGAAAAAAATCTATTGAGGGTCTCCTTAACGTATTCAATATATATTCAGACATTGAAAAACACAAAACAGAAGCTTTAATTAAGCCAAAAACAAAGTTATAGACTAAATGAAGCAGTTGAACACCACTTGACTTGGCTAGAGGTGCTTTCACATTGCTTGTCTGGACCATGGAACAGGGATGTAAGAAGTTACACGATTCTGTTGGTGCGGCAAACAATTTCATGCAGTTGCAATTGGATTTTTTCGGGGGCAGTATTGATTTAATATTATGTTGTTGTAAAGCATAAAGATGAAACTCAGTTTCATAGGTCTTATGTTATTACTTGAGTGCAGTTGTGCATCTCCACTAATCCATATATAGCCCCTGGAGACATTTACAAACTATTTTTCTTTATGTTCAAGCTCTAACATGTATTTCCTCTTCTTTCGAACTGATGTCTCTCCCTTTTTTCCAAGTATTGATACAGTATTCTGAGACAGGTAGGCATTGACACTGAAGCCAAACCACTCGAGGTTTCAGATATGCTGTATCAAGACCCGCAGCTGTAAACAAGCCAGGGTGTGGTCCCAGGGTGTGATTCAGGCTCCTGGATCGGGTTAAGACCAATGTGTTTCTGCACCAGAAACCAGACTCTGGCACAGTTAAAAAAAACTTTCAAAGGTCTGGGGTGAAAGTACCTAGAGTTGGGTTTGGGAGACCTCTCTTTCAATACTTACCAAGTCGTGCATTCCTTCCATTGGTCCTGTCTCTGCACCAACAATTTAGGGTTATCAAAAGGTCATTCTGCATTTAGCTGACTACACAATATAAAACTATTGCACATAAATAAATTGACAACTAAGTAAGAGTTGTTTTCATCAACAAAGCAGGCACATCACAAATTGCAAATTCAGGTTACTTCACATGTTCTTATGGAAATAACCTGAGAAAGAACCTCTAAACATATATGAAGCCTCTTATGACCCATTTACACTTCCCCTCTGAAACCGATTTGTGCCGAGTTCGGACTGAGCTTGGATCAATGAACTGTGCCAAGTTTGGTTCCTTACGACCATTTACACACCACACTAGCATGGTTTCTTGCCTCCTCTCAGCGGACAAAGATACTGCAGCTCTGAAGGTGTGAACCACGCAAACAAAAATGGCGGCAACCATAACCTTCAGCAACGGCTGTGTGTTTCCTGGACGGGGCCACCTTTTACAGCTGCTTTTTGTGTCTCTGCTTCTGTCTCCTTGAACCCCAGTTGGCTTCAGCAGATGGCCGCTCACACTGAGCCTGGTTCTGCTGGAGGTTTCTTCCTGTTAAAAGGGAGTTTTTCCTCTCCACTGCTGCTACAAGCATGCTTAGTCTGAGGGATTGTATTTGAGTCAATGAGTTAATGCAATCAACTGGTTTTCCTTAGATAGAAAACTTTGTATCAATTTGACTGTATGATCTGGTTAAACTGTAAAGTGCCTTGAGATGACATGTGTTGTGAATTTGGCGCTATATAAATAAACTGAATTGAATTGAATTGCGCATGTGCCTGGATAGCGTCCTCCACCCAAATTTCAATGAGAAGAGATCTGTGAATTACAAAGCCGGACACGGCAGAAAACCCATGAAATGAGTCAGTTGACTGTAAATAGGAGATGATGCGGTCTGCTTATGCGCTCTTTGTTATCAGAGAACCAAGCCACAATTGATACGTGCCGAGCCCTATACTGTTGAACTAGTACTAGATTTTGCATAGTTTGGTTGTGTCTTCATGGCTAAGTAAAGAAGGCTTAAATATTTTTAAAGTCAACAAACCATATCTCAATCTAAATAAATTAACAACAGACTAATTAAAGAACAATGTATCTATTAAGCATCAACGCATCATCAAGGAGCTTAAAAAGAAATCCAAGGAATTTCACATTGCTAGCCTCAGATAAAGTGTTTTTGATTTAACAATAAGATAGAGGCTTTCAAAGATGGCCTCTCTGTTAGAACCCATTGGTAAAAAATTTGTGTTGCACCAATATTGATACCAGTCTCGGGCAAGGCCCCGATACTGCATTAAAATGGTGGTATTGGTATCGGCGAGTACTTACAAATAGGGCACCAATACCATTTTGAGAGCCAAAAGTTTATTAAAATATTGTCACCCATTCCAGGTAGGCAATAAAAAGTTCTACTGGATTCACTTTGTATTAGTATTTTTCCTACTTTACAAAGGTAGGCAGCAGCTTTGATGGCAATTATTTTACATCCAAGTAGTATACAGTTCTTCATATATATATATATATATATATATATATATACACACACATCAATTTCAAACAGATGGTAAAGGGTATGGTATCGGTATTGGCCGGAACTGCACAGCCAGGTATAAAGGCCAAAAAATGGCATTGGCGCAAGACTAGTAAAAATCACCGCTGACCAAAATAAAAATCTTGATGGTCCTCAAGACTTTATGCAAATTGTTCCGTGGACTGGTGGGACAGATTCTTCTAAAGTTATTGGTCCTGTAACGTCTGGTATAAATTTAACATCATACAGACAGTGAAACATAGGGATGGTATTGTAATGGTCTGAGACTGCTTTACTTATTTAGAACCTTTACAACTTGCCATAAATGATGGAGTAAGGAATTTCACTCTTTAAAAAAAGCCTTAATGCAGAACGTTCAACCGTCAATACAGTTCAAGTTCAGAAACAAGACAAAGACCTGATGCACCACAGCAGGTACATCTCTGAATGACTAACAAAGACCTACAAGTTAAGTTCTGAAGTGGCACAGTAAAAGTACATGTGACAGATGAGAATAAACCCTGAAAGGTTAATTAACTAAAAAGGTTAGCAGAGAAGAATTAGGTAAAATCCACTGATCTTCATGTAGAAGTTTAGTTGTTAGTTATCTCAAAAGCTTAATTGCAGTTGTTACTGCTGTTCGGCTTAATCTTCAACATTCATAAAAAGGCTGGTTAAACTCTAAAATACATAAGTTGTTAAATATGATAGATCAGTCTCTAGTAATTAAATATTTTTCCCTACCCACAATATAATGTTTTAAGGTATAAATAGTCACGTTTTGGCAAATGTCCCTCAAAGTCATATCAGTTGAGTGATTCCTTCTGTTGGTATCAAAGTTATCATATTTTTGTGAAGTCACAAGCTTAGGGGAAATTAATGGGAAGATACAGAGCAACTTAAATAGATATAATAGCCCGTATTGATAATAAACAATGAAGTTATTCTTTTAAAGGGCCAGGCTGAATAGGGGGACACATGTCAATGATCCTGTGGCAAAAAGGTGCAGCAGGGAACATAAACCTGGGATGGTGATGTGATGAATGTATCAAATGATGACACATCATATCCGATAGACACCCACATGATGCCACATAGTTCATTAAGGTATAAGAACAATCAGGTAATGCTTTTCTTTGCTCATCTCCATTCTTATGAAACCAAAGTTGACATGAGACAAGCACTTTAACAATTTATTTTACTCAGTTAAACTTAAATTAAATCATGTTAAAGTTTAAGTCCTGTTTGAAAATTGCTAACTATAAGTGATGTTGAAAAAGTGATTGTTTAGGCAAAATAACTGTTCCTAGAGGCTTCTGTGGCTCCTGGGGCCAATAGGCTACATTACACTGCCAGTGGCTGCTTAGGGTTGGAAATTCCTTGTTAAGATAAACAGGTTGGTCTGTAAAGCCTTTTCGCCACTTAATCTATTCATTATTTGATCAAATATTTTTTTTATCATCGTTTCTTTTAATTGTAAGTTATCTCTGTCTGACATGAAAATTATTTTGATAATTTGAAATGTATAATTGCAACAAGAAAAGCAAAATCAGAACAAATATATGGTGAAAATTCTTTTTTCATAGCACTGTATATTATGGGCCTACATGTTGACATGTAAATATATGCATGCATGCACATATTAGCATTTAGATCTTATATTTTTTTTTAAATATAAATAGCTATAGATGCTGTTCATGGTGAGTCACTGCATCATGCTCAGCTGGTCAAACAAGGCTTTTTGCAAAGACAGGAGGCAGCCATCCTAACCTGCACTGCTTTATAGCTCCCCGAGGGACAAAGCTGGCCACAAGCATAACAAATGAGCCCCCTCCTCACTGATTATGTCCACTGGTCCTAGCTGAGAAGATAAAGGGATGACTTAGTCTGATAAACAGGGCACCAGCACCTGGGGAGACATACCAAGTTGCTGCATGGTTGATTCAACAACTGGTTTCTTCAGTGGGAGACAGAGAGGAAAAAAACAACTAAAAAAACAAGCCCACTTTGCTTATTAAGGATCAGCCATGGAAGTGAACCATAATCCTGTAATGAGCAGAATAGAGAGTGGCCTCTTTTCCTTAGACACAGACAAGCCTGTGCTTGCATGTTTCTCAGAAATAGATTGCTGGACCCAGTAGCCCTTCTGTAATGACCCCTCTTGTTAGCATCAGAGACTCATGGCTGTTCATTAAAGATATAACATGGTGGTTAGATCCACCGGTAAAATAGTACATAGTTGGTTTAAAATATCTTGTGCACTTTGATAGGCTAATAATGCAATGTGGAAGTTTTAATAAAAGTTGTACATTGAGTCTTTTTTTCACACTAAACTCCTCTGCATCCCCAAAACCTCTCCATTCAATCAGATATATATCAATTCAGTTTGGGGTTACCTGGATACAACAGGGCTGTATTACAGCCTAAAAAATATATTTCAATTAATTAGAAATTTGAGTGATTAGTCATTTTCAGGTTTAACAAAATCGCCTTAAACCATTAAAATACTCCTATCTAAAAAAAAACATAAATCGAATGTGGTATAAGATCTATATTATCAAATATGAAGCAATACAGTATATGAAGGTTTTCCTCTTAGGTCTCAGGACCCTTTCTTTGGTCCCAAATATTGAAGCTTGAACATAATTACCTCAGCCTGTGCTAATTAGGTAGTAGATATAGAGCCAATATTAGCTTGAGAGATCAAACTACAGCTCTTAAAATATATTTTTTTTCTCCTGTTAAAGAACTTAAGTAAACTCTTATCAGTTTTTTGTGTAGAGTTTTACTGACATTAAGATCCAAAATATTTTTACATGCAGAGCAATCACAAAAAACAAGTGGATGAAGAACCGGAGACAAGGTATACATATGTAACTTCTAGAAACAATAAAGAGTTTTACATTATGTAGTTGGACAACCAACAAGGGACTGAGAAAATGGTACACACAGCATGGGGAGACAGATGCAAATGGGTCTAAAACATGTACACAGAATGAACAAGGACAAGTGGAACTGAAGCGGGAGAAAGCGCACATAGGCTCGAAGGAAAACAAAAACAGGATGGGGAAAATGTGCAGAAAGTTTTGAGGAACAAGGATTAGTTGAGTTGAGAGAAGGTGCATGAAGTGTTGAGGGACAATCAAAAATTGAGCTGGGAGATAAGATGCACACAGCATTGGGGGCCAATGCAGATGGAGAGGAGATAAGGTTAACAGAATGTTGAGGTGGCAATTGCATATGAAAACTTAATGGAGTTCAGATAGTGTAGAATCACAAAAGAAGGGAACAGAAGGTCCCCACAATGTCAGTGGGCAAAGGCAACTGGAGTGGAGAGAAGGTGCACACAGGATAGGAGGACAAACTTAGAACAGCTGGTGAGAGGTTGCATGCAGGAACGGGAAGACGGATGCAAACAGAGAAGAAAGAAGCTGTAATCGGTGTGGCAGACAGATTCAAATGGAGCATCAAAGGGTGCAAATAGCACAAGAGGACAAGAACTGTTGGAGTGGGAATAGTAACAGAGTGATGGGACAAACATAGACTTGGAACAGGATAGGGTGCACACATCCTGGGGGACAAAATTACAAATAGGGTATGGACAAGATGCACACAGGGTGGAGGGACAAACACTAACTAAGACAGGAGATGGGGAACACAGCCTGAAAGGACAATGAAAACGCACTGGAGAGAGTTTGCAGCAGGACAAGGAGGCCGATGCAAATGGGGCTAAAAATGGATGTCCTTGCTTTTATTTCTATAGCATGTATAAAACTGCAGCATTGATAAAGAGATGCAAAAACATGAGGAACAAAAAATGCATAACAACACAAGGAGACAAACACAAAGGAGCAGAGCTGGCATTGCAGTCCAACCTAAACATTTTTTCATTTATATTTTGTCCTTTATTTGCAGTAAATATATTTACAAATTCAGCGAGTATTTGTAATATTTGCTGTATGCTTTTGTTCTGCATCATTTTCTGAGGCCATTGTGTATGCAGCTGCAAAGAAGTGGAATAAATCAGAGAACCAACAAACAGGTTCAATGTGAAGTTCCTATAGAAATATGTCAAAAACGAATTAAGAGGTATTGAGATAAGCACATTAAATTTAACTGATGTTAGGCACGACATCTGGGTTATTGGCAATGTTTGTGACATGTAGTCTAATCTACATGTCACAAACAACATGTCACATCCAAACCTCTCAATGATATCTACCGATACAATAACTTTGAAATTGTATAAAGTTATCATGTTTGAATAATCTTCCCCAAAAAACATTTGAAATATCACTAATCATGAAAGAGGGCAATCGTATTAAATTTTAAATTCTTGTTTGGTACTAATAAAATCACATCCTATTCCCTCTTAAATCCTTACAATTACAATAGTATATAAGAGTGTTTGGAAAGGGACAGTGCTGAGTTGCTAAGGGGACAAAATTACCTCTTTTTATTGGCGCCACTGTTTTGAACATTTACAATTTGGTTTGATCAACTATATGTCATTTCAAATGCACTTTGGGACAGAGGCCAAATATGGACCCTAAAGTGCATTTATTTGTCTAACAGCAGCACATCTGAATAAAATGTTTGCAAAAACTCTGTGATCTAAAAATGCATAAAAAAGACAATACAATAAGAATACAATAAACCCCAATAAAAATCTTTTGCAATGGTTTGGAAGAATGTCTTATAACGAAATTAAATAAAAGGGAGTTTAAACCTTTTTTCAATTTTGCACATTATATAAATAACTAATGAACAACTTTAAACACCTAACAGTTGCTTGAAACTATACATTTTAACTGGAAACTTCTTTAAAAAAAAACATTGTTTGCAAAACATCAATCTATTAAGAAAGAAACTGAATTAAGTATTTTAAAAAGTTGCCAACCAGAGGCCCTTTGCTGCAATACATTTCTCTTGTGCCTCTGGGTGGCTTTGTATATATTGCTTATAAAAGAAAAACATCTTAAACAGATGTGTGTAAAAATAAGAAGACAAGTAGTTAAAATGTTCACTTCTAGAATAGAAATAAATAATAGAATTTACTATCAAACCACGCGGCATTATGAGTTTACTTATCAAAAATAAACATGCAGGTAGAGCTGCAGCTGTTTCCTCTAACTTGTTCCATCCTCTCAATCAAAACGACTCATTTAATTCTAATCTGCGAAGGAAAACTAATCATTTTCTCTCCAGATTGTCAGATTAAACGATTTAGCTTTTAATTACATATCTTAAGAACATATAATTTCACTCGTTATTTGAAATATATTTCATGAAAAACGTGTTTTTCCTCTAATTACCATTCTTCCAATTACCTCTTTAAAAAAAGCAGCGGCCAAATTAACTAAATTGTTGCACAATGACTCTTAATGGAGAACATATTTGGTTTTTTTCACCTCCCCCATGGGCTGCTGCCTGCTCTTCCCTCTTATCAGCGCCCAGCTTCCTAACTTTCAGTGCGCATAAAATATTTACCAGCGCTGGGACTCATAAACACATCTTTGGTTGGACGCAGTGATTTCACGCCAGATCACAAACATTTTAAGGTTGCCTGTCATGGACTGTCATTTTTTGGCATGTAAATAATACATCCTGGTTTGCTTCAGGGGACACACTTTGGCACTCATGGTGCATGAATAGGTAAATAACGCAACAGAGAGATGGATAAAAGCAGCTTTAATAATGATCATCCTTCTTATATATGTCTTTCTTATAAAGAGAAACAGTCAGCCCTTATATGTTTACTCACATATAGGCCCGTTACACACTTTTCCTCACAGAGATCCTAATTAAGAGCTGTCTAATTAAATTACTGCCCCCAGTTAACCAATAGCAGTGGTTGTTTCATTAGGAAAGCGCGCAGAGTGATGGAGAGAAAATCCATCCTGATTGCAGGATGGTGTCAATTGGCTAATTTGCCGCCTTCCTTATTCCAAGTCGTGTTAGATTAGGAGAGGCGTGTGCAAAAAGCCTGTGATATAGGATGAGCTAATAGAGCCATGCAAGTGGAGAATTGCATCTCGCTGACGAGTGAAATCTCAAAGAAATTTATGAATGTGGGCAGTGGCTTTGCGAGCTCCAATGGATCAGAGGAGCTATCGTTGCAGGACCATCCTATTATATCTGCGAGTGACAACCTGGAGAGAAGTTCACCTCTGAAAAAAAACTCCAGGGAGATGACGAATCAGTCAGAGGCAGACAATTTCCCCGACTCCAAGGACGCGTCGGGGGACGTCCAGAGGGGCAAACTCTCTCCTGATCTCCACGGAGTCTCTGACATCCGTCATAATTTCGATGGATCTGCAGGAGAAAGGTGCATCTTTTCTCCGTCCGCCCAGCCGCCGTCAGTCTCCGCAGCTCCCACTGCCATGTTTCCATATCCGAGTCAGCATGGACCGGCGCACCCGGCTTTCTCCATCGGGAGTCCGAGCCGCTACATGGCCCATCATCCGGTCATAACTAACGGAGCGTACAACAGCCTTTTAACCAACACCTCTCCGCAAGGCTACCCAACGGCAGGTTACTCTTACGCGCAGCAGTATGGACACACGTATCAAGGGGGAGCTTTTTACCAGTTCTCCTCTGCGCAGGCGGGACTGGTACCGGGGAAGGCGCAGGTGTACTTGTGCAACAGGGCCCTGTGGCTGAAGTTTCACAGGCACCAAACGGAGATGATCATCACTAAACAGGGACGGTGAGTTGGCAATTGATTGATTGCTCAATTGTTTCAGCAAAAATTAAACTAAATAATTTCTCTGCAATTAAAAAATAAACGAAAAAAAAAACAAGCAAAGAAAATAAAAAACAGAAATTTTAATATTTATTCATTTGAAATGAATAAATTAAAAATGATAATTTAATTAACCTCTTTTTTTATATAAAAACATATCATACTAAATGTATATATATTTTTTTATCTTATATTTCTTTCTTCTTTTTTTTTCTGCAGGCGAATGTTTCCATTTTTAAGCTTCAACATTTCTGGTCTAGACCCAACCGCTCACTACAATATATTTGTGGATGTAATACTCGCCGATCCGAATCACTGGCGATTCCAAGGAGGAAAGTGGGTGCCGTGTGGGAAAGCGGACACAAATGTCATAGGTAGTCACATTGTTATTATTATTGTATTATTATTATCACAACTAAAATCATTATTAGATGAAAGACTACTTTTTTTTTCTTTAATTTTTGCGTATTGTCTCCTATTTATTTCTGTTTTTGCTCTTTTAAACAACAATAGGCGTGTTATTTATCTTTTTAAAATTTATTCGTTTGCACAATTTTGAAGGGAATAGAGTTTACATGCACCCGGACTCACCAAACACCGGTGCGCACTGGATGCGTCAGGAAATATCCTTTGGAAAACTCAAACTCACCAACAACAAAGGTGCCTCCAACAACACAGGCCAGGTAAAACAATAAGCTTATTTATTTATTTTTTCAATACCGTAATTTTTTTTATTTTCGTTTACTTGGTTTATTTGCTCTGAAAGTGTGTTTTTGTATTTTTTCCCGGTTGAAACCTTTAGATGGTGGTCCTCCAGTCCCTCCATAAGTACCAGCCCAGGCTCCATGTGGTGGAAGTGAACGAAGATGGGACAGAGGACACCAGCCAACCGGGCAGAGTTCAGACTTTCACCTTCACGGAGACGCAGTTCATCGCCGTCACCGCTTACCAAAATACAGACGTAAGGCTTCTTGTTTGAGGCGAGATTTAAATTTAACTGTGGCGCATCTTATTTGGTTGCTGTCTTTCTTTCAAAAGGAAAAAAGAGAACAACTTTAAACGAAAAATAATAAGAAAAAAAATTGCACTTAATTACTTTTTTTTATCTAATCTATCTGTGAAATTTGCGCTTCATCACGACCTCTTGAAATGCTTACATTTATTTTTTTATTTTAATATTTTTTCCATTTTTTATTATTAATTTTACTCTTATTTCTTCGGAATTAATGTATATACATATATATATATATTTTTTTTTTTTCATGCAGATTACGCAACTGAAAATCGACCACAACCCGTTCGCCAAAGGATTTCGGGACAATTATGACACGTAAGTTTATTCTTTTTTTTTTTTTTGCTATTCATATTGCTATTCATATTCTTGTTTTTACTCGTTTAAAATAAAAAATATAATCTTCATTGAGTTGAAGTAAGATTTTTTTATGTTGAAAACACATATTCTAGTCATTTTATTAACATTTTGTATTTAATTTAAAACAATAACAGATAAGTGTCAGGACATTTTATTTAGATTTTTGTGGTTATTTTATTTTTGTGATCCAAATGTCTTCTCAACGTTGAGTTGTCATGGCCTTTCTGAAAATGGGTTTTCTGATGTTTTAAGTGGAATGTGTTCTGAACATAGAAATCTTGTTAAATATATTGAAAAAACATTAATTTCTTCTCCATGATGCGGTGTTCACCTTAACATGTTTTTCAGTTTTTTCTCTTATAATAAAAGAGAAACTTCTTGTCAGACTGACACAATTAGACTTAAAACTGCCACTTGGCAAACCTAACCGGTTTAACTCAAGTCCTTTTTCATATTTTTTTTTCCAGCAGTACGCACCATTTAGCTCTGAATTGTTTCTGTTTTTCTCTCCATCTTCTTCAGTGTATACACAGGCTGCGACATTGACCGCCTAACTCCATCACCGGGTGACTCTCCGCGCTCACAGATCGTGCCGGGTGCGAGATACGCCATGCCCAGCTCTTTCCTGCAGGACCAATTTGTCAGCACTTATGCCAAATCTCGCTTTCACCCTGGCGTGGGGACTGGTCCTGGCACGGAGCGCAGCGTCCCACTCGGCAACAGCTTGCTGTCCCCGCAGCAAAGCGAAGAGCCCACTGTTGCCACCCCCCCGCAGCGTTGGTTTGTCACCCCTGCCAACAACCGACTGGAC
>JAGKQL010003957.1:0-20250 GCA_018398635.1 Cyprinodon brontotheroides | reverse complement strand
AGTAGAAAATGAAGGCTAATCATGTTTTGGGTGTACTATTCCTTTAAGGGGAGCGGAATGAAAGAGCGAACATCCTCCTTAGCAGGAATTGCGTGGCGCTCTGCTCCGGTTACCTGGTCTATTAGGTACCAAGCAAGAAATACATATAGTGTAGAGCAGATGTAGAATTGACCAATCAGAGGCCTCCTTTCTCTCCACTGTCTGCGGTCACCTATGTACAATTTTGAGCAGGTGCACCAGAGTGTCTGCGGAAGGGGGGTTGGGCATATCTGCATTAACTGCAACACACATGCAGAAGCCCTGGTTTCTGAGCATAAACCAGACTTAACTCTAGTTTTTATAGATTTATTTCACTGTGTCAATTTGTTCCCAAGACCAATTCTTCTTCTTCTATATGCATGTTTTTAAAATGAAATTGTGTTTTATTACTATAGAAATCAATATACATGTAAAAAATCAAACAGAAAACAGACAAATGCTGATCCTGAGCGGTCCCTTGGTTGCCTTATGTCTTGGTGCCTGCCCTATTTTTTTATAGACCTCCAGTCTAACTAAAGTTGACCCATTTCCTGCTTCATCCAACCATCACTAGTTAAACAAATATCCAGAAAAAGCACAGCCCTCAAGATTCCCATATCAGACAATCTCCTCCGGAGTAAAGATGGAATAAACTTTCCCAGAAAGATTATGAACTGTTATCCTATAAAACTTCTAAGAATGAATCTAAAAGCCAAAGATCACCTCATCCTGACTTTTGAGACAGTTTTCAAGATACAGAGTATGGCCAACTCAGTTCATATTTCATGTCTCTAACAAACTCTGCTATCAAAGCCTAAAGATTCTCCATGAGGATCTTCAGTGGCAGACCTTTCGATCTAAATTGGATCTCCGTCAGCTTTTAAAAAAGACCAGATCTGCTCGCCTGATCTAGAACTTTCCTCTGCTGTTAGCCACAAGTTATCACAGAGTGCAAGCAGACAGAATTTACCATCAGAGAAGTGCTGTATATCAGCTTCCACATCTGCACAGAGGGAAATTCTGCACAGCAAGTGCAATGCTGCCAAACCTGCAGCCAGAGATGAGGTGGAAGGTTTTTTTTTCACTCTTACAAGTGCAGATGACTCCAGCTGCACGTCAAAGCCTTCTGCTTTTCATCTAATGTGTTACACGTAGCCAAATGTGGAGGTGAGAGAAACGTTTCTTCACGTCTTGTTTTGTAAAATTACTTTCATAAGTAATGAGTCCCTCTCCTGTATGTGAGGGAAGCAAAGTCGATATCAACCGTCCTCTCATGTTAAGCCAGGAGGGTTCTTGCTCAGGTATTCGTCACACTTAATGTAAACAGATAAGCCTGTTCAAGTGTGCTCTTCTGGAACACATTAAATGTGTCAAAGGAAGTTGCGCTAAAAGGTTTTCTTTTCTTTTTTTCTTCGCAGAAGGATGTGAAGATGAGAGGGAAACGGTGGATGGCATTAATGGAACACTGACTGATCGATAGATCAAGGTGTGAGGTCACTGGAAGTTCAAGCTCGGCCCAGACGTGGAAAATGTGCACAGACGGCCTGAATCCATCAAAGCGATGTGTTGTGATGCGCATTTGGCTTTTAGACTTTTCTTTTCAGAGCGTCATAAAAGGTCTGGCGCATCCAGAGGGCTTTATATTAGCCAACGAAGCCGGTGCATGCGGGGCCACATGGCCGGCTGTAACTGATGAGTGGGTGGAGGCGGGCGAGCAAGAGGGAAGTCATTATTATACTTCCTCACTTCCTGCAGCTGCTTCACACCTACTGACCACATGGACTAACTGGAACAAATTCAGCAACAAACTTATAATAGCAGGTGCTGCATGCACATGCTTATTCATACTGTTTTTATCACATCCCTCATTTGGGCTGCTTATTTTAGTTGGTTTTTTTCTTCTTTTAAGAAAACAAGAAGCTGCTTATTTTGTGCAAAATGAGGAAATAGTTTGAATTACATCCATTACAGAGATGAGCCATTCGGGTAAAAATGGGAAAGTCCGTTAGACTGTAAAACAGAAGGAAATGAGTCCAAAGAGAGCGTGCATGCGTGTGTGGGTGTGTATGTGGCTTTTCACGCGTGTTTGTGTGTGCGTGTGATTGAGTCAGGGTGCATTTCTCTGTTTGAGGGAAACTTTGACAGCCTGGTGTCTTTGTTCTAAAGTTCAGACAGAGAAGCAGATGGCTCTTCTCAGTGTGACTTAGCAAGCTAGCTAGCCATGAAGTCAGAGTCTCTGGCTCCTTGGGTGCCACTCATACTGCTGTGAAATACAAAAGACAAAGGTGAGGCTAATCAGGGAAAAAAACATTTATTTTGTTTTTACTAAAGAAGTGGGCGATATGCTCTGAACCGTGTATCAAGTAGGAATTATGCCAAAACTGTACAAGCATAATAAATACTGATACTATTTTAAAAAGAATACTCTTTTAGTTATCAGGCTCCTCTCCTGTGGAACCAACTACCAGTTTTAGTCCGTGAGGCAGACACCCTGTCTACTTTTAAGGCTAGGCTTAAAACTTTCCTTTTTGATAAAGCTTATAGTTAGAGTGGCTCAGGTTATCCTGAGCTATCTCTATAGTTATGCTGCTATAGGCTTAGACTGCTGGAGGACATAGGGACCCCTTTTTCATCATTCTGCTTCATTCTATCTCTATTCTCCCACTCTGCAGAATCTGTTAGTTCAATCTCTAACGTTCTGCTCTCTCTGCTTTTTCTCATAGTAGCTTCATCTGGTCTGTTCCTGTTTGGCTGTGACTCCATCCTGGAGAGAAATATCAGCTGTGCTGCTGCCATCAACACCTTTGTTTATAGATGAGAGAGTTGGGTCTGCTTTTCAGTTCTTAGTCCTGTTTTTCTCCTAGACATACCTTTGGGCTCAGCTTCTCCTGTAACACACTACATGTTTTCTCTTTTATTCCTTTGATATGAAAACTGCTTCAGATCTCGCCTGCTTATCTATTTCTATTGTTACCTTATCGAACATAGAAAATATGTATAGATCGATGCTTCTGTGTCCCTTTTGTAAGTCTGCTTCAGTGTCCTTGAACCCCAGGCGGCCTCGTCAGAAGTCCGGTCACACAGAGTCTGCTTCTGGTTCTGATGGAAGTTTCTTCCTGCTAAAAAGTGAGTTTGTCTATTATCTAAATGTCTGTACATGTTTGTCCGGTGTAAGGGATTGCTGCAGAGTCAGTGACATAACGGTAGCAAATGTTTACTGTTGCATGCTCAATTATTACACAGATTGAAAACTTTGAACCAATCTGGCTGAATTATCTGTTCTCATTGTAAATAAAAATATCCTTCTATGACAAAAAGTTCATTAGTATAATTCAAAAATAAAACAATAAGGAAATAGTAGTAAAATACATAGAAAAGATTAAAACAAATAACCAGCAGCACTTGCCTTGTCTTGTCTTGCACTATTTCACAACAAATTATTTTACAGTAGTAAAAGCAAAACATGGAAGCAGTATTTTAGACTCTATCACTCCTGCTAAAGGTATGCCGGACTTTAGGAAACACTTTCCTTCCACTAAGCCCATGTGGACTCGACAGAGTAAGAACTGCTGGTCGTCAGCCTAGCCAAATATTATCCCATGCAGAACAGAACGACCATCATTGGCTGAAGGAAGGAAGTGATGTATATTGACTTTTGTGTCGCCGTCTCGCTGACTCTGCCGACAAGAAAAAAAAAAGAAAAGGGAGCAAACCACTTCCAGCTGCTAAAACTAGAGCAAACAGCCGCATTCTGCCGAACATGATTCATCTGCATTTTGTTCTCCTAAATTGGATTTTCCATTCATTGCTTCTGCTTCTCAACAACTCTGAGTCACCCAGCAGTAAAGGTAGCTACATGACACTCAGAGTGTATTATCACAGCCATACACCTCTAAAATGATTTGTACATTATGTGTAATATAAGCAAATGAGGCCTGCAAATGACACCGCTGCCGCCGTTAATGGGATTCATGCACACAATAAAACAAACATTATCCATCTATTCCTGATGATTCCTCCGCGTTAACTCATGACCTCAGGAACATAAACGCTCCTGTCAATTTTGGCCATCCTCCACTGTTTGCCTTTCTGCAAAGTCTGAGGCATCTAGCACCCTGTCAGTCAGTGGGAGGAGGAGACGGAGGAGGGGAGGAGTGCCATTACCAGCGTTCTGGACCCCTGTCTTCTCAGGGTGAATAATTATGTCTGACATGCCGTGAATAGGGGAGGACATTATCGCAGTGATCCTCTGTACCCCTCCAGTGTGTTTCCCTCGCACACACATTAGGGCCCCTCTGAATGATTTAGGGGGGCTGTTAATAATGCAGGGCTTCTAGAGCTAATTAGGTAAGTAGCAGAGGGCTTCGACTGGGACGCCTTAGTTCACAGATACAAGCTGTAAAGGAATTCAGACACAGAGAGTTTAGCTTTAAGTTTCTGAACTCCACCATACTTCCAATTTTATCGACTTATAGTGTATTTAACAGAGATGGGAAGTAAGAAAAGTACCAATACTTAGATTTACTGTACTCAGGTGGATTTTAGCTGATGTTTTTACTGCTTTACTTTACTACTTATTTTTATAGCAACTTTTTACTTCCTACTCCTTACATTTCTTACACAAATATCTGTACTTTCATACTCCTTACATTTTGCAAAATTGTCTCGTTACTTTGGTTTGAATCATTTCAATGGAGTTACCGTTATTAAGTACTTTCCGTCATCAATACCAAATTCAATCTAATTGGATACAGAATCTCATGCGTACGGCACCACTACAGATGAATGTCGACAGATTGGTATTCATTAGCGATATGGCTGCGCTTAGTGGCGGCGTGCGCATAGTAGCATGGGCGGCGAGATGATTGAAAATGAACACAGCGGAGATCTAGTCCTATGGCGAACATCAAATTTAAAATGTAGGCAGCGGCATGAAAAAGTGGTTTCTACTTTTTACTTTTTATACTTTAAGTAAATTTACGCCTGTATTCCTTTGTTACTTTTACTTGAGTAAAGAAGTTTAATCAGTACTTCCACTTTTACCAGAGTATTTTTTAACACAAGTATCTGTACTTTTACTCAAGTTTGTAAAGTGAGTACTTTTGCCATCTCTTCTGCTGAGGGGTCCTCGGTGATGCTATTTCATTAATGGAAGAGCAGAGGGTGATTAAAACAAGAGAGCTAGTCTCTAAAACAGACATGGCTATGGCTTGACGCTAACATGTTTGTTAGCTGTTAGAATTATGAGATTAAAGTCAGATTTCTGACTTTTTTCTTATACTGAAATAAAATGAAAAAAATCAGTTAACTTTTTTAATTTCTTCAGTGGCCCTAATTGTCTTCCATAGAAATCAGGTAAATTACATCCCATTTATTGCAAGATAGGAAGAGAAATGTAACGGGAAAAAAAGATTTAGACAAGATAAAACTCCGGAGAAAGTGGGGGAGGAAGCGTAAGGACAAGTCGTTCCTTCATGTCGTTAATCTGGCCTGCCCCCTCCTCTCTCTGTTTCAATTAAGAAAATTACTTTTTAGTTCAATTAACAATAATTCACGCTTAACTGAGTAAAGTTTATTACACAATCAAGGCAACAACAGTAATGGAGGTGGGGGGTACAAACACACGTCGCAGGAGCACCTTGCTGCAGAGTGTGACGGCTCCTGGCGTGCGGTCCCTCGCAGGCTCCGGTGAACTCCGAGTGCTGTTTATGTGTGTGGGGTGTGTGGGGGGGGAAGTATGTCATCAGGCTTTCAGATGGAGGCCGCCCCTTTATGTTGCATCTTTGGCCTTTAGGCTCAAGCAGCAGCTTGCATCACAGCGTTGAAAAATAGACACCAGCAGCCAAGTTTCTCCCACCACCGTCATCTCCAAGTTTCCTTATTCTCTTATATAGCGTATTGGACTGGAGAGTTGTTCTGTAGAATGTTTAAAAGATAATAAAAATTTAAATACAGCTAAACTCAAAAGGTTTTATATCAACCAGGAGGCGTTCTTTGTTTTTTGGGGGCGAATCCATCCGTCTTTGTTCCGTCCCTCCTCCTCTCCTCCTGCCGTTTTGGTTTGATTTACGCCGCTACAATTATTGGGTAATCTCCACTGTCATTACTCTTAACATCTGCTCTGTCACAACGCTGAGGGCTTTTGTGTTTATTTTTTTTGTTTTTGCTTTGCCCTCCTCCTCTACCCGACTGCCTTCAGTCTTTATGTTGGATGGAGAGATGAAATGACTTTTTTATGAACGGGAGCCGGATGGTTGGAGGAGTCACAATGTGATGTGAGGATTAGAAAAGTTTTTTTTTTTACGCTTTGTTTCCCGTCTAAATCTGAGAAAGCCTCCTTCACCAGATTCTCTCCTCCAGTCATTATTTCATTTTTAATTTTTCACTAAAGGATTAACAGAAACAACCAAAGAAACAGAGACACAGACAGTTAAGCAAGCTTGCATATAGTGAGAGGAACGTTTCCAGATTTCTATCAGATCACCCTCTGGTTTCCATTGTGTGTCAGCCTTACTCTCTGGCTGACAAGCCCCCCCCCAAATTAGAACCATTTGGTATTCAAATAAACTAAAGAGCTCAGATCTGCAGGAACAATAACCCCGCTCCAACCAATCACCCACCTGGACTGAGACAGTTTCATATTATCTGCAGTTCTTTCAACACCTCTCAATTGCCTGAATGTTTTTCTGTTTTTTTTTTTTTTTGCCCCCCACATTTTGATTTTTCATCCGATTCTACTTTTGACTCGCCTCACACTTCTTCACAGATCAGAAAGCGCTCCAGTGGTCCAGTGGATGTCCCTGTTCCTGTGACTGCACCCGCTATAGATTTGTGTTGAGAGGAATGTAATGATATGGGTCCAATACCGTATAATTAAGATGGATGACTTGTTCCATGCGGAGTATTTTCTATGAACGTGTGCGTGAGCGTACCCCTCTGAATGCTCGGGGTAACACGCTGCGACCCGCGCTGCGTCCAGCCACTGGAGGCCACACTGGCAAAGGCAAAAATGATGATGAAAGATGGAAGGACGGTGGGAAAATGTGGATTAATGAAGCTAAGATAGAAATAATAAGCCATGGTGTCCCACATCTTTGGAGGAGCTAATTGAGAATATGTTGCTGGTCCACAGGAGTCTAAACACTTGCTTTTCCTTCAAGGTGATATTAGGAGTGATGAAGGAGAAATGAGTCGACTTTCAGAAGTTGGCTCACCTTTCAAATAAACATCAGTGCTTCTTTTAATCTGTCTAGAGCCTAATATATCAAACAGAGCATTCGAATAAAAACAGAAAACAATAAATTATAATTTTATTCAACGTTTTGTCTCTAAGTATTCATTTTGAATCTGTTCAATGCAGAATAAATGGCTACTGAAATTTTACCTGTTTAATTTCACAGTCGGCTGTTGCATGGCAACAACAAGCAGGTTTAAATCAGAGAAAACCGGACTTTCGCTTAGTTTTCATCAAGACGTTTTGAGTGTTTGTCAAATCTGTTGACACACTGTACAATAGACAACCAATCTTACTTTTTTTAAACGAAGCAATTACAAATTTCAGCATGCATCAGTATATTTTATGCAATGGTTAAACAATAAGGGAAGCGTAGAACATTACAGAGGAAACAGAGGAAACCAGATGACCCAAAGCAGATCAATCATCATCTGTACTTTCATAATTTTCCACTTTATTCTCATAACTTTATGACTATTCTCATTGCAACTTTATTCTCGTAATGTTACGACTTTATTCTCATAGTAGAAGAAAAAACTAAATTTCTAGCCTGGCCCTAATACTCCGTCGTAGTATGAGAAACTGTAAATATTGCACACACACAAAAAAACTGCCTTTGTTGATCCAGCAGCATCTTACTACTTATATTTTTGTATTCAAAGAGTAAAATATGTACCTTTAGTTAATCGTAAATGTTATTTTTTAATTAATAGCACTAGTCGATGCTCAGTACACAGGGGGAGTTCTGCAAACACTAATATTTTTTGTCTGTTCAATGCAGAATAAATGGCTATTGAAGTTTTACCTGTTTAATTTCACAGTCGGCTGTTGCATGGCAACAACAAGCAGGTTTAAATCAGAAAAAAAAACAGACTTTCGCTTAGTTTTCATCAAGACGTTTTGAGTGTTTGTTAAATCTGTTGACACACTGTACAATAGACAACATATCTTAAATTTTTTTAAACGAAGCAATTACAAATTTCAGCATGCATCAGTATATTTTATGCAATGGTTAAACAATAAGGGAAGCGTAGAACATTACAGAGCAAACAGAGGAAACCAGATGACCCAAAGCAGATCAATCATCATCTGTACTTTCATAATTTTCAACTTTATTCTCATAACTTTATGACTATTCTCATTGCGACTTTATTCTCGTAATGTTACGACTTTATTCTCATAGTAGAAGAAAACTAAATTTCTAGCCTGGCCCTAGTACTCCATCGTAGTATTAGAAACTGTAAATATTGCACACACACTCAGCCTGCTGATCTGATCCAGTTTGGTCTGGTTTACTACCTTTGTTGAGTTAGGAATAAATGTCCAGTACAAAAAAAGTGCCTTTGTTGATCAGGTTCTTACTACTTATATTTTTGTATTTCAAAGAGTCAAATATGCACCTTTAGTTAATCGTAAATGTTATTTTTTAATTAATAGCACTAGTCGATGCTCAGTACACAGGGGGAGTTCTGCAAACACTTATATCTTTTGTGTTAAACGAAGCAATGTTACAAATTTTCAGCATGCATTGAGTGATTATTTTATTAGCAATGGTTAAACAATAAGGGAAGCGTAGAACATTACAGAGCAAACAGGTAGGACTTTGAGCCTGACCCAAAGCAGATCAATCATCATCTGTACTTTCATAAAGTTTGTCAAACTTTATTCTCATAACTTTATGACTATTCTCATTGCAACTTTATTCTCGTAATTTACGATTTTATTCTCATAGTAGAAGAAAACTAAATTTCTAGCCTGGCCCTAGTACTCCATCGTAGAATTACAAACTGTAAATATTGCACACACACAAAAAAACTGCCTTTGTTGATCCAGCAGCATCTTACTACTTATATTTTTGTATTAAAAGAGTTTTCAAATATGTACCTTTAGCTTAATCGTAAATGTTATTTTTTTTAATATAATAGCACTAAATCGATGCTCAGTACACAGGGGGAGTTCTGCAAACACTAATATTTTTTGCAACTGTTCAATGCAGAATAAATGGCTATTGAAGTTTTACCTGTTTTATTTCACAGTCGGCTGTTGCATGGCAACAACAAGCAGGTTTAAGTCAAAGTTTTGTAGACTTTCGCTTAGTTTTCATCAAGACGTTTTGAGTGCTTTGTTAAATCTGTTGACACACTGTACAATAGACAACAGTATCTTCTTTTTTTTTTAAATGGAGCAATTACAAATTTCAGCATGGATCAGTATATTTTATGCAATGGTTAAACAATAAGGGAAGCGTAGAACATTACAGAGCAAAGCAGAGGAAACCAGATGACCCAAAGCAGATCAATAGGATCATCTGTACTTTCATAATTTTCAACTTTATTCCAATAACTTTATGACTTATTGGTTCATTGCGAATTTATTCTCGTAACTTGTTACGACTTTATTCTCATAGTAGTTACGAAATAAATTTCTAGCCTGGACCCTAGTACTCCATCATAGAATTACAAACTGTAAATATTTGCCACACACACAAAAAAACTGCCTTTGTTGATCCAGCAGCATCTTACTACTTATATTTTTGTATTAAAAGAGTCAAATATGTACCTTTAGTTAATCGTAAATGTTATTTTTTAATTAATAGCACTAGTCGATGCTTAAGTACACAGGGGGAGTTCTGCATACACTAATATTTTTTTACGGTTAAATGCAGAACAAATCGGCTCATTGAAGTTTTACCTGTTTAATTTCACAGTCGGCTGTATGAGATATGGCAACAACAAGCAGGTTTAAATCAGAGAAAACAGGATTTTTGCTTAGTTTTCATCAAGACGTTTTGAGGTAGTTTGTCAAGATCCGTTGACACACTGTACAATAGACAACCAATCTTGACTTTTTTTAAATGAAGCAATTACAAATTTCAGCATGCATCAGTATATTTTATGCAATGGTTAAACAATAAGGGAAGCGTAGAACATTACAAGAGCAAACAGAGGAAACCAGATGACCCAAAGCAGATTGGTCATCATCTGTACCTAGACAACTCATCCATCTGAATTCTGCTTCATTTTAAGTACTGGACAGGGGCGGTGCATAATTTGTTACCTATATTGGTGTAGAGGACAGTAAAGGTTTCTCCAGATCACATGATCAGAGCAGTGTCTTTTTAAACAACAGTGATAGCTAAAAACAAAGTCTCAAAAGCAAAGAACTTCCTCAGCAGTGAACAGTCAGATTGTAGATTTAAAATCTGTCTCCATTGTTGTCTTCTTTAATGCTAATGTCATCGCTGAAGCATGTTTTTATTACTTTAGTTGCTTTTTCAGAAGAGTGAATTGCTGGAGCTGTCGCTGATTTAAAAAATGCGCTGTTTTGGTGAAACCAATCCAAGTTTGTCTGTTCAGTCTGAGGTAGCTCTGTAGCTTTGCTCTGGCAGATTCTTGATTGTGGTCCCCAATAAGGCTAACAGAATGCCACCTGGGTAACTTCCTGCTCATAAGCGTCAGTCAGGACCGCAACAGAGTGGCGACAGCCTCAATGCTTGGATTTGTTAATATTGTGGTCTGCCTTAGTTATTCCATGTTTAGCAACTGACTGGTTACTAAAAACAGCTTTAGCCTCGAGGTTCAGACGTTCTCCAGGAATTAATATCTGGAAATACCGGAGAAGTAAAAAAAAAGTCCCAACGGTTCAATTTGTTCACTCTAATCACAATGGGTGTCATGAAACCAAAACTAAATAAAACAACTTGCATTATATTAGAGTGGATGCTGATTTGTTTTATCTACGATATCTATCAGTGGATTGATCACTTATGCATCCTGAATAACAAATAAATTTTGTGATTGGCAAAGTTGGTGATAAGGTACATGTACCTTTAGATCCGAAGCATATGATAATATTAATTTAATTAATAGCACAACCACAGGCCAGGCTACTCTTGCTCAAAACACAGTCAGGAGAAGAGCAAACACTTCTATTCTTTTGAGAAAAGCTCACAGAGCAGTTATTTATTTTCATCTTAAATTGAGTGAAGAAATAAATTAGTCAATTTGATAAAACTTCCCCTTAAATAGCAACGCTAAGCGCTAGGACTTTGGAGCATGAGGGGAGCAGCAATTCTTAACTTTTTAAACTGAAGTTTCGTTAAACTTTTACTTACACCTCAACTTCGGCTTTTAGCCAACGCTGATTGGACGCTGGTGTGCGAACGGCTCCAAATTTTTCTTTAACGGAGAGTCTCCACCCAAGATCATGCGAGTGAAACCTTGAAAGCTCCGAGATCGGATGGTCTCACGAGGCTAGCAGGAGATGCCACTTTGTGATATCAGCAAATGCACTAAAGGTCTGGTAATCCTCCCACAGCAGTGTGTCACAGTGAGCTTGTTGCAAATAATTTGATTTATGCCCAATATTGAAGCATGGTCTGCATATGTTATTCCACCAAAAAGCAAGAGGGACAATCAGGAACTGAGCTGTGGTCTAGATTCGGATGAGGTCCAAGTGGGGGCATGTTCAGTAATTAGCACTGTTTCTGAGTATAAAGTCAGCCTTTAGAATCTTTTACTGCATAAAGCAAGTACAATGGCAGCCCACTGCTCCCCTCAAGGGGCGGGTTAAATACAGAGGATTATTACTCTTGACAAACCAGTGTAATGACAATAAAAAGAAAGAAACAAAGACAAAAAAAGAAAGAAAAAGTTATTTCTGCTTTTAAAACAGGATGAGGGATCTGGACATCTGATGGCTGTGAGCGTTGATCAACATGAAGGAAACCATGTTTGCTTTAGGAAACTTTTGATCCCGACAGATCATAACTGTATTGCTACTACAATGGTGACATAATGAAATAATCCTACTGGTTAGGCTGAGGTTTGCAGTGGAAATAGTTTCACTCATCAAACATGTTGGTTCTTTCAACATCTCTGAACATGATTTACTTGAGATCTGACACTAGATTAAAGTCAGTAACTTACAGTTATGAGTTTCATTGAGATTTATTAGCTTGATGTTGTCACAGCCTTCCTATTTTAAAAGGATCCACCTCCTTATGTCTCCCACCCCATGTTCCACTCAGCTCCATGCATCTGGGTCTGTTTACCAGCCTGCCTGTTTCTCCTTCAGTCTGAGCTGACCAGAGCATCTCACAGCTGCTCCTCTCTGGTTCCCCACTGCTCAGGCTGTGATGTTCCTGCAGGAGTGTGAGAAGCGCTGGTTAGGATCTCCCAAATCAAACACTGCACTGCTCCAGGAACACAACCTCTGATCACAGGTCCAATTCAAGCTTGCTTATGGGGTCCAAAAAAAAGCTTATTTTGTTAGACTGCAATGGACTCCATAGCTTAAAGATGTTTCGAAACATATTCAGGAAGCTTTTAGAATTCAACAAAGTCCAGGATATGTTGTTAACTTCCAGAATGACTACAGTAACTGAATGAAACTGAGAATCGTTTTGAAATCATGAATCTTAATGACTATCTATCTAATCTATCTCATATCTATTCTATCTTATCCTGCAATGCTCATATCTATCATACTCTATCTATATATATATATATATATATATATATATATCCATATATATATATATATATATATATATATATAAGTCTATATATATTTTTATAATTTTATTTTATTTTAGATGTTTTCATTCTGATGTAGAGGACAGTAAAGGTTTTTCCAGATCACATGATCAGAAGTGTTTTTTAATTGGTAGCTAAAAACAAAGTTGCAAAGAACATCAGCATTAATTGGTAGCTAAAAACAAAGTTGCAAAGAACATCAGCAGAAAACAGGCTGTAGATTTAAAATCTGTCTCCATCTGTTGTCTTCTTGATGCTAATAAAAGCATGGGAGGATACTTTAGTTGCTTTTTCACAAATTGAATTTCATGAATGTCAAACTTTAAAAAATCCCTGTTAAGGTAAAAATAATCAAGTTAAAGTCTGACCAATGAGGTAGCTCTGTAGCTTTGCTCTGGTTCAGAGTGTCAAATAAGAAACAGACTTGTGGTACGTTCCTGCTCTGCTAACACTGAGCACACAACAGAGGGGCGACCCCCTCAATGGTTGGATGTGTTACCAGTGTTACCACGGATCAGTGGTTAGAAACTGATGGTTACTAAAACCAGTTCAGGTTCAGTCGTTCTACATGAATTAATCTGTACTAACAGAGAAGTAAACAAACACAACATCTGGATTTTTCACTGAATCACTTGTCATGAAACCATTTCCAAATAAATTCTTTCATTTTTTTTTCTGTGTCTACAGTAGATTGATCACTTATGCCACATATTAATGTATCAATGCGGTCTACAGTAAATTGATCACTTATGCAACAGCATAACAACTCCATTAAAAGGGTTAAGCAGTTCTTTATCCGGCAATATCGCAAATATTAAAGGAAAAGTCCGGTCAGCAAGGAAAAATCAATGGATCATTATTTATACCCCAAACTAATATGTTGGCTGGTGATTTAATGATTTTAGTGTTAATTAGTAAAATAATAAAAATTACTGAGTCTCGCATCCGGCCATTTTGCCCCAAATATAGTAACCCCTCCCTCCTGTCATCTTCTCCAGCAGTGACGTCAATGGGTGCTTTCGTAAGCCCTAGCGTATTCTCCCCCTCGCCAAGCTAAATCAATGGGAACTAATACTAGACACATCTGCAATCAACAACAATTATTGAAGATTTCCAGAGGATCTCCACCATTGAAATTCACCAGAGCTATAGTGAAACTGACAATGCCCATGTGTGTACATGGCAGCTGGATGTTGGAATACATCGGGTACAGGTGGAAATCATGATCCTGATCCCTCCACGGATCTGTTGGTCATTGGATCGCCAACTTGATTCCCCACCTTTCTGATTCCTGATCCTCCCTGTGGACGGCCTCTTCAAGTTGGATCGCCAACTTGAAGAGAGAGGATTTGCCATCGAACTTCTGGCCAGTGAAAAACCGTAATATGTAGCCAACATTTGGAAGAAGAATGTTTTCAAGATGACTTTTATAATAGCGCGTTAGACAAACACCTCAAGATACAGCACTGGGACTTGATCAGCAGCCGATACCGCACCGTAACGTCACTAACCAGTAGGTGGCAGTAGTGTTCTTGACAAACATGGATGCCTCCAGTAAAGAGCACATTCAGATGAAAATTACTCTTAATTAAAACACTGATCATTTATTGAACAGTATGTAATACTTTCATATTTAAAGTACATATTTAAAGTACTTTCAGAAGTTTGAATTCTGATAGCAAAAGCGGCTGAGCTTGAATCTTTCTACCAAAATTTCTCAAATCTATCATCAGCTTTGAAATCTTGCTTTGTGTGCTACATACATAGAAGAAATATCGTAATAAAACAGTAGTGCAGCTGAACGATTTAGGCTGAAATTTTGTGGAAAATTAGACTCATAGCTTTAAATTAAACAGAAAACCAATCCTACCTGCAATGCCATTTGGAGGTCTGCGTTTCTAGCCTTGTTTTCTAGTGTAAAAACATCAGATGCAGAATATTCACGGTTGAAATGGGACAAAAGTCTGATGATGTTTGTTCCAGACACTGAAAGCAGAATATCTTTGGTTACAAGGCGTGGAGAGAGTGACGAAAGAACGTGAGGATCATTATCAGACCGTGTCTTCAGGCGAGTATGGAATATCAGTGAGAACATGACATCACCTGGACAGGTGTTGGTTCTGATGTTGTTCCTGGATCTAAGGTTTTACGGTTTCTTGATTTCCTACTCTTAACTGCTTTAGATATAGCCTCTTCCAAGGCAGAATACAGTGAAAATGAGCAGGAGCCCCTCGGAATACTGCTAAGGTTGTGAATGGAACCTTATATTCCAAAAACAGTTAAAAAAAAAAAATAAAATTAAATCCATTGGACTATGGTTCCAAGATTTGAAGACGCTTTCGCTTCCCATCCAGGAAGATTTGCTCCATTCAAAATGGCAAGAATAGCTTGGAGTTTGGAGAGTTTTATACAGTAGCCCAACAAAGCCTTGTTTTGAAAGATGGGTATGGAGCATTGCAGGCTAACAAAAGAAGCCAAACGCTACCCCCATTCCAAAGGGGTGGACCCGTTCGTCCGTTTCAATTTGCATTGTTTTCTAAAACAAAACAAGGTTTTGTTTTATTACTGTATAAAAGCTCAAACTCAACGTTATATCTGACATAGTTTGAATTGAAAAGCTTCCTGCGATGGGAAGCGCAATGTCGTCTTTAAACTTGGAAACTGTCACGATTTGGTTAAGGCGTTATTTGACCCAAAAAGGAGGTGGAGTGAGGAGGTGGAATCTCGGTTTTGTAATAATGAGTTGGGGTGCGAAAACAGAGGCAGGTTATCCTTGTGCAACAAACAAATCACAGAAAAAAGTCTTAAGACAACTTCATCATGTGTTCACCACATGGAGACATCAGGGAATCAAAAGTCAATCACAAGGAGGAAGGTTCAGAGAGAAGGAGCTGAGACTGCTTCTGACGTGCTCTTGACGAGGACCCAGCAAAGGGAAACTGGAAGAGAGAGGGCTTTTTAAAGGAGACTGAGACACAAAAGAGGCTACCGTGGGAGGAAAACTGGGAGCAGGTGTGCACAAGGGAACAAGAGAGAGGGAAAAGAGCTAGGAAGGCCAGCTGAGAACATAAGAGGGCAGCAGAGAAACAAGTCCAAAATTTGCTGAAATAACAACAAAAATGATAATCAAATAACTAGGACTATAAAACACATGGAGAAAATAAAACTAAACACTAGAAAACAAGGAGCAAAGTAAGACTGAATATCAAAAAAGAAAACATAACAGAAACAGAAACCTGTTCAACCTGCAGATTTAACCTCTTTTGGAATTACTATGACCTGGATGACTGAGAATCTTTACCAACAATGGAACCTAAAGGATCTTTGAGGAGGTTAGATGCTGTCCATACTTATGCAGTTAGATTTTTACGTTGCCGTTGGATGCCAGAGTTTGCAGTGCAGCCAGAGGGCCGCTGGTTGAAGAGACTTTGCCTGAGTTACCTACCAATGGTGGTCAGAGGCTCAGTGGTGCCTGTTTACGGCTCACTTCTCTACCATGTAGCTTTCCATGATGATGCCTGAATGAGTGAACATAGAGTAAAGTCCTTTGGAGTGCCCTGACTTTAAAAATCTACCTTTATGGATTATTTATTTCTTCAAAAAGATGTAGTTAGATTTTTTTTAAATTTAAGGATAAATACATTACATCTGGGAAAGTTTGAAAATCATTCAAAATTGTGAGACCTGGAATTTTATCAGCAGTTAAACACTTTTAGTCAGCTGTTTAGTAGTTCCCTAGAGAGCATCATCAGTTAATGAAGATGTTACATAACGTAATGGATGACTAAATGAGTCATCAGGTTGAACTAAGTTGTGTATTCTCACCTGGTGGTTGATATACATACATGGGGGAAATACTGCACTTGCAATGTGCAGGAGCAATTGCACCGCACCCACACAGGCTCAGAAGCGTCTCGCGGAGAGTCAGTCTGGTGCTTTACTGGGCGAACTGGCATACACCCCCAGTTAAAAGCATTCTCGCTTGCTAGCACAGTGGCAATCTTTTGTGCAGTTATGCTATGTTCCTCCTCATTTGCTGTAAAAAGCAAGTTAAAATCGCATCTGCTGCGCTCATTTTTGCTTTCGCTGCTTGGTACCAGTGTTTTCGGTACTGAACGCCAGCGGGTTGCTGCAGTCTTAAGCGCTGCGCTTGGCTGCAAAAGTGGCTCCTTGACGCGCGTTGGATGGAGCTTCACTATCCTTTCTCTGCCTTGCAGCTATATTTGCTGTGATCAAAGTGTTAATAAAAGTAAGTTTTAATATGTTTTTAAGTGAGAAAATACACCTGGAAAACGTTAAAATCAGTGCAGCTCAGTCTATTCAGATTATTATTATCCTGCCTCTCAATATTTTTCTGTCGGAGCCGCTTCAGACCCCCACATACCTGTGGTGTGCGAGTCAGCTAGTAGGTGTTTTTCTTATCTAAATAATCCAAACTGCATATTCTCGGCCCGCAGATTTCTGCATTTTAAGTTAATTTCTAGGCGGCCAATAAAACCCCAGTTTGCCTCAGCAGATGATCACTCAGCGCTGTGTTCCTGGTCCTGGCGCTAAACGCAGTCTCGACGTGTTCAAAAGCAGTTTTCCGCTCCAGAGACGCTAGAGGCATGCTTGCAGCTGCAAAACGCCGCCGCTGACCTTTGTATGTAAACTCGCTGCTTCTGTCGCGCCAGCTACATCCAGTGTGAACGCAGCGTTAGTCATTCGGATGCTAAGCTCAAACAACCGCGCCTGGTTTACACTGGAGAAACCAGGAGAAATCAGCTGAGCATATTTACGACAGTACATCTGGGAAAGTTTGAAAATCATTCAAAATTGTGAGACCTGGAATTTTATCAGCAGTTAAACACTTTTAGTCATCTGCAGTAGTTCCCTAGAGAGCATCATGTATGAATGCATTTACTGTAAAGAAAAGCAAATCTAATTACTTTAACTGGTCTTGATTCTTTGCAGTGTAAGCTCTGAGCTGTTTTAAAGGTCTCTAGATTTGTTGTTTCAGAACTTTTTATGTAATCTAAATCATTAGATGGCTTTGTTTTCCGTTCTAATTCATACATTTGCAATCATCTTTGTTGGTCTGTTGTTAAACTTATGAAACACTTGCCTTTGTAGATGTACCATGTCAAAATGAGAAAAAAGTAGAACTGTTATGAGACGTTTTTTTGAAGCATTGTACGGCTGAAAGGATCCAAAAGCTTCCAGGGCACAGAGAAATATTTTCCAACTGTTCTGGCTTGTGAAAATGTTTCTTTGGTTACTCATTTGCAATTAGAAAATGCAAATCAGGCAGGTGCTGCTGGCATCCATCAGAGTCTGTATTTGTTTTTAACCTAAAGGCATGTCAGATCCTCCCTTCGTGATCACGCACACACTTCTACGTTCACTCAACAGGGTCACCTTCGGCCGACTGCATCAGAAATACTGCTATGGGGTTAGATAACGATCACTAAAAACATATGTAAAGATATCTAGATATGTAAATTAAAGTCAATAATGTTAACACATTTATTATTTTAGTTTGTTCCTTGCTGTTGTCTGTGAGAAAACAAATTTAGAGGTAATGAATACAAAACTACCAAAATTTATGAATAGGAATCCCAAATTTACAACTATAAATCACAAATCTTTAAATAGGAATCACACATTTTCATATTTATGTATATGAAAATCAAATTCAAAATTGTAAAACCCAAATTTATGAGTAGGAATCACAATTTATGGGTATAAATAACAAATGTAAGAATATAAACATCAAATCTAAAATAATAAATCACATATTTAAAAGAAGAAATTACAATTGTATGACTGCAAATGTAAAAATTTAGAGTAGGAATCCAGAGTTTAGGGGCACAAATAACAAATTTGTGAGCAAGACCCTTAGCCCCCGAATGCTCCCTGGGTGCCCCATGATGACAGCCCACTACTCCCCAAGTAAATGGGTTGAATGCAGAGGTAAATTACTCTAATGTGAGATCAATAAAGTTTAATTATTATAATTATAAATTTCTACTGTCCATGTACATTTAAATTGTAACAAAGGTTTAAAGGTTTGTGCACTAAGAGGCAAAACTCTTTTTACCTTGTCCTAAGCTTCAGTTGTACAGTTTGCCAACTTGAAGCTGGGTCACTGAAGGTATTACTAATCCTTTGGTTAGAGTGAATTGGAAGTTAAGTATGGATTTCAGCTGGATGGTATGTGAATTCCAGCATAACCTACGAGCTCCACCAGATGGATTTGTTCCGCACATATCCATCTGGTGAAACCTTCCTCGTGAGAAGCTAATTTCTGGGGAAGGGGCGTAAAATACTGTTGTTAGGGGCTGGGATTGGCCCTGTATGTTGGTTGATAGACCAGACCAAATAAAACCAATCAGAATCAACAAAGAAGCCAGTGACATTACTAACAGAGCTAATTTCGACAAAGAGGGAGCCAATTGATAGATCAAGATCAAAGCTCTTGCCGAAACCAGTCGGGAGAAGAAGCAAAAACATCTTTCCTCTTGAGAGGAAAAGCCTCCAGAGCAGTGTTTTTGCTCTAGCTACTTTCAGTGAAAAACTACTCTGTCAATTCCGATAAAACTTAAGCTCGACAAGCCCACTTAAGGCCTAGTTTACACGGGCTGAAGCCGCCATGTTCTTGTAGACTGGGCACAGCTGTCGCTTCTGTGAAATCTACACTGTCAAAGCCAGAAAACACTTGATTGGACATTCGTTTTGGTGAACGGCTCCAGAATTTTCTTCAACGGAGAGTCTCCAGACTGATTAGCTTAGTGAAGAATCTTGGAAAGCTCGCGAGATCAGTAATGGTCTCACGGGGTCTAATAATTCAATGCCCAAACTGACACTGTGATCACTTTACTTTTAGTATTTTGTCTCACGTGTCCACTCATCACCCGATACTGGACAGTTAGCTGATTTCTAAACCTTTGATAAATAAAATACATAGTTGTTCTCCAAAAATAAAATTCTCCCAAGTAAAAATCCATAGCAATTTTGTTTATTTCATAAATATCTCAGCTTTTTGGCACGGCCCATCAGCAAAGAAATTTCAAATGAGGGAAGAAATGAGGGTGCAAGGAAAGTTGGAAGATCTTGAGACAAAGCAGTATAGCTAAGCTCATAGTTATATTTTTATATTCTCCCTTAATGTTGTATTTTGCCCAATGTCATTTCTCAGCTACTTTTTCAGTTTCTTTTAGTTCTTGCTTAAGGCCAGGAAGATCTTTGTCTGTTTTTTACTACTGAAACTCTTTAAAGCCACCTTCTCTAGGGCTACTTGTCCAGCGTTCATGGCTGTCTGCAATTCTCATGTGGTTTGTGTTTTGATGCTGCTGAGTTTCTGACTTCTTTGAATCTTCTGTGGTTATTTATGTCTCCCTCCAGCTTTGTTCTTCAGCAGTTCTGATCATTGCTGAAGGATCACGCCATATTGTTGCAACCCTGGCTGTTTCAGAATTTCCT
>JAGKQL010003956.1:2823-15469 GCA_018398635.1 Cyprinodon brontotheroides | reverse complement strand
TCATCATCATCATCATCATCATCATCATCATCATCATCATCATCATCCTTTAATCTCAATCTACCTCATAAACACAATTTGTTCTTCTTTGTTGCAGATTCCTTTTGGGAAGTTCTACACGGGCTCGGAAAAATGAGTGTAGCAGAATTTTCCCAAAGATCTATACCCCAACACTGAAATCTTCAAGCCTTCCAATTTCTCCCTGGATGACAGCCATCCTTCGTCATCCCTTTACCCCTTCTTCCCTTGATCCCTCCATCTCTTCTGACAACAAACCTTCAAACTCATAATTGTTTTGGTCATGTCCCTGCTAGTGAATTGACACGTTGCTACATACTTAGCACTGGCTTCCCAGGACTGTGTGCTGGGCACGCCCCTCTATTCACTCTATATATATGATTGTACCCATCAAGTAAACATCATTAAATTAGCTGATGACAGAACTGTGTTGGGGTTGATTTCTGGAGGTGACAAAACACACAGGAAGGAGGTCCTGAATCTGACAGCTTGGCGCTAATCAAACAATCTTGAACTAGAATAGAATAGAATTAATCTTTACTGTCATTATACTGTCACAAGTACAAAGCGACGAAATTAACTATCTGCATTTAACCCATCCCCTTGGGGAGCAGTGGGCTGCCATTGTGCAGCGCTTAGGGAGCAGAGTGGGGTTAAAGGTCTTGCTCGGAGAGCCAGAGTGGCAGTCTGTGGAATTGGGGTTTGAACTCTCAACCTTCTGGGATCCAAGCACAATGCCCTAACCACTAGGCTACATTCCCATAACTAAACATACAAAAGAAGTAATATCGACTTTCAGAAGAAGAAAACTGACCTTGAGCATTAAAGGTGTCTGTATGGAGAAGGTCTGTACCTTTAAAGACCTGGGCATTGTGATCTCTGAAGATCCGTCCTGGGCCTCTAACACCACAGGGTTCTCAGGTGAAATAAGTTGAAGAGCAAGAGCTACTGAAGTCCTTCTATCCTTATATTATAGTCCTTATATTACATTCTATCTCAGTGTGGTATGTTAGTTGCAGGTTGTGCTCAAAACTGCTCAGAGAATTATTGGCCACTCTAATTTCGGGTTAGTTTTCTCCTGATTCAAATCTGCTTCACCATGGCCGGTGCTACAGGGGCATCAGGTCAAGAACTAACGGACTGAAAACCATTGTTTTCCCTCGAAGACATTGTGTAACTAAACCAAAACCCAGAAACTATTTCTTGTTTTATGTATATTTTCTTTCTTAACATCGATAAGAAATGTTTGCACTGGTTGTTGTACTGCATTTTATTTGTCTGTCTTTTAAGTGATGGCACTTAAATCACTGGCCTCCGGAGATGGGGAAAAAAACTAATAACTCAAACCACTTTAAAAAAAAAAGTTAAAATACTTGGAAACAAAGTCCAGTGGATTATTTTTTTCTTTTTAAATCTTTTTTTAAATGACTATGACCTGGATGACTGAGAATCTTCACCAGCAACTCAAACTAACTAAACAAATATACAACACATAAAACAAATAATGATCTGGCCCTTGATTGCTGGGCTGAGCCTAATATAAAAGAACAGACGCAGGTGTATAAGATGAGCGATAACTAGGAACCAGGCACAATTAGGCAAGTGAATGAAATGAATAAATAAGGTCAGCTATCAGGGCAGATAACAACAAAATAGGGCGAATAACACTGAGCAAACCCGCGCGGCTGGCCAGGTCTGGCTTGAATAACCTTCTCAGTATTGGCTGAAACCACTAAAGTAAAGTCGCTCGTGATTGGTTGGCATATATATATATTTACATATAAATTTACATATATATATTTATTCATATATATATATATATATTATATTCATATCATATATATTTATTCATTCATATATATTCATATGGTGTGTATTTGTTATCCTACACTACTACACAATTATTATGCTACCATCAAGGACATGAATGAATTTATACAGGAAATGAAGATTTGCCAGGAAGCTGTTTATGCAAAGAAAGAGCTTTATTAAAACACACACAACTATATACAACGCGTATCCAAACACATGCGTTTCTAAAAATTAAAAGTCCGTGAACGGTCCGTTTGCTTCCTCGGGGTTGGAGGTAACTGGCAGCATTCCCTCCGAGGCAGGTCCGATGTGCAGACGCCTACTGTGCGTGGCCCTGTACTTCGGCATCGCTTCTAACCGGGACTGCAGCTTAACACAGAGTTCAGTGAGATCCGGCCTACGAAATGGCGGCGACCGTACAATCCATCCAGAGACACCGCCGAGGAAGGCGGACTTCCAGAGTTCCACTTCCTCATCTGCTAGCACACTCTGCCTCGCTTTCAGCAGCTGAAAAAAAACAATGAATCAGCGCACTGCGTATGGACACAACACATCTATTAATGCACCTGAAAAATAGTCACCAAATAAAGTCTTACCCTCTTTCTTCTGGCCCGACTCCGAGCAGATAGCCTCCGCACGCAGCGTGTTGGCTGGCTGCGTATATCTGAAGCTCCTGCGTACCGTCTGAAAATACGTCTTACAGGCAGCTGGAAAACAATTAAATGAGAGTGGTATGAATAAAAAATCAAACGCAAGTCACAGTAACAAGGAAGGAGAAAACATTAAAACAAGTCACTTACACACAATGTCGTCTTTATCAACATCGTGCAAATCTGGACTTGCTGATATGGCTCCGAGCAAATGGGAGGTCTGTGAAAACAAAATGTAAAGCTATGATCGGTATCTATCCGTATCCATTGCCTTTTACCGCAGAATGAAAGCATATTCTTTAAATCTTACCCTTGCTCCGGTTCATAGCGCCTGCAATTAGTCTCCGAGTTGTTAAGACGGCATACTGCTTCCTGTAAATCACAAAAAATACACTTTAATAAAGCTTGTTCTTGCAAGGCTACTATTAGCAGCTAATAGCCCCGATTAGCTTAGGCTAGGCTACTTAGCCGGTAGCTTAGGCTAGGCTGCTATTAGCCCGACCTAGCTCAGGCTAGGCGCTAGCCCGTTTAGCTTAGCAGGCAGTAATCGAACATATATTTACCGCTAGCATCTCTTCTTTGAGTTCGTCTTGTTCGATGCAGAGTCGCCATCGCGTCCAAGAGGAGTTTTACCCCGAAATCCAGACGCTCCAGACCGCCTGCACAAAGCAAAGCATCCATCCTCCGCTGTGGCTGCACACCGCGCCGCTCTGAGTTTCTTGGAGATCGTACAGAGCATGCGCGAGATGAACCAGGGTTTCCGCGGATCAATAAAAATAATTAAAAAATCATTCATTTTTTTTAAATCAAGGCCTTAATTGGCACTAAAATTATTTAAATATGTTTATCGAAGTATTTATAATTCTTTAATAAAAAATGCTTATAAAAACAATTTCGTCAGATATATTATATCGCTCCAGGCGGAGAAAAAGCTAGAGGATATATATATATACGTATATATGTGTGTGTGTGTGTGTTACATACATACAGGAGTCATGGAACTCTGCTTACAGCTCCTTCATATTTCATGTACACTAATAACTTGTGTACATGGTTCTTGTTGATGGCATTAAAATCATTTCAAATAGCATTAAAATAGCATTAAATTAGAGTCACTCATTCCTGTATGAACCCTGTGAGCGCTTAATTTAATATGACATATTAAAAAAATCCCACCATCATCCAGCATATGTTCAGTTTCTGCCCAAATATATATTTATATTTTTGTAGATTTTTGTAACGGGGATAAGGATAATTCAAAACTGCTTTTTTTTAATGAACTTGTTCACTACTTCCAAACTCAGCATCTCTTTTCATTCCTGTAATAAGAAGTTTCTTTTGAATGGATTTGATTAAAGTTTAAGTCCCTCGGTATAAAATAAATATTTTGATGGAGATGAGAAATCTGCTTCCTCGTTGGTGAATAACCAATAGTTTGGATCCAATCATTTAAATAAACGGTGTTAGTTTTTTTTTTTATATATATATATATAAGAATTGTGCTATAATTTCTAGTCACCGATCTGTTGCTGCTATATTTTAATTTGACAAACCGGAATTTGTCGATGTTCTTTTTCCTGTTTGGTGCGATTGCAATTGTGGATCTTGACCTGGCCGGACCTTATGACCACAGTGTACCAATCTTCTCATGGCTACTTCCAACAGGATAATGCGCCATGTTATAAAGTGAATCATCTCAGACTCATTTCTTGAAACTTTTCCACTTAAGTAATTGTGAATTGAGCATATTGACAGACAACATTTTATTTTTTATCTTAAATGCAATTTTTTTTTTATATAATTACTGCTCTAAATGTATTGCTCTGTCAGCTAAAGATCTGTTTTGGTCTCTATACTTTAATTAAATAAATCAATTCAAGCTAAAATGTAAGAGGCTATACTAAGCCTGATCTCTTTGTATCAGAGATTTTCTTACCCAGAAAGATGTCACTTGGGGTAAAACCCCCCCTGCAACCCTGGTTTGCATTTGTTTTACAGATGGTCATTACCCATTTACCTTCTTTCACATATATTATGTTTTCAAGTGAACATAAATTGAAGTGCAATTACCGTTTTCTATTTGGAGGAAAATGTTATAAGCTTGCAAGCCTAAAAACCACAACACTGACCATGATGAACATGAGTGGTTACATTACACTGTAGGTTAAGATTGATCATTTTGAACAAAACATTGAGCCATTATATTTCAATACATACAGTGATCACTCTTTCAGTTTGATAATGATCTGAAGTATATGGACAAAGTAACTGTTTAATGCCTTTTGAAAATTAATTGAATGTTTCAGAATGTCTCAGCTCTTGTCAAAAAATTGTTGACAAGAACTAAAAGGTGGGTTCATGCAAGACAGCTGTCAAACCTGATAAAATTACACCAGGACTAACAGTAGAAATTGGACCATGGGAAAGGATACCAAAATTATATAGTTTAAACAAAAAAACAAAAAAACTGTATATTTAAAATAGTATGAAACTTATAAATTAAAAGAAACCTAATAAAAACTAAAATTAAACAAACAAAAATTGTATATCCCTTGTGTCCTCGCATTCCACAAATAGAAATTTGCTCACCTTAACTTAAAAAATTAACTTAAGTTCTTTGTAAGACCCTTACAGTCTAAACCTGCTCTTGGTTCGTAGCATTTGATAGCCCTTGGTGTTTTAGTATACTTCTGCCTGTTTTGTCCAAGCCTTCTTTATTTTTCATCCTTTCTATGAATGTTTTTCCGCCTATCCATGAGAGCCGCCTGTCCTCTGCCTGCCTGTTTAAATCTCGCTCACTCTGCGATGCAACTTCCGTTTTCAGCACCACGGACAGCTCCGTCTCTCTCATCCCCCCTCCCCTCCTCACCGAGACCTTATACAGCGGCTTGAGGCAGAGAGGTAAACTTTTGGCAATATCCTGACTGAAGGTTTGGAACCGGTGCATGCAGAGCACTGAACGCGTCCTTCTGCTCCCATGCCTATCAGAGACGCTCGCTGCCGCTAGAAACAACAGAATCCGCGACCCGACAAGGGAGAGGCTCCGGAGAAAGATAAAGGCTCCCGATATGAAATGAATATGCACGGAGACGATTCCGTGAGAAAGACCTGCCTTTATTTGCTGCGGGGGATCAAATTGTAATCGCGATCGTCTCAAAATAAAATACAAGAAGAGCCGAGTGACTCACAGCACAGAAACAGAACCGAGAGGTGGTTGAAGAGAGAAGGAACACTGAGCAGGAGGGAAGCGAAAGGAGGGAACCGAACTGCATGTGAGACCGCTGGTCCAGGCGCGCGCACACCGGAGGCAAGAGATGCAGCCTGCGAGCAAGCTCCTGACTCTGATTCTCCTCATCTTCATGGGCACAGAACTCACCCAAGTAGGTTTGCATTTTAACGCCATTTTCCACCTGTTTGTTTTGTTTTAGATATAAAAGGTTAATTGGATGTTAATTAGACCCTGAGAATAAGCCCTCTCCCCTTCTTTGGTAGATTAACAGCCTAGGATTACATGATGTGAATGCGTTGTGCTTTCACTATCTCCACCGCTGACAGATAAATGCCAGATCGGTCCTTGTTAGAGAAAGCTGCGATTTATCAGTTATCATTTCCACTATTATGGTATCAGATATGATGCTTGAAGCTTCCTCTGAAACATAGATTATCAATTGATAATGATGGAATGCTGCTCCTTACAGTTATACATCAGGGCTAAACAATCAAATGCAGTGTCTCACATTGGAGGTGGGGTGGGGAGGTGGGTTTTGAGCATGCCCACTGACCACTGTGTGACTTTGCTGGTGCATATGAGTGAAAGGAACAATTAGTTCAACAACAAGCTCAAAAGTGGCTCAATAAAAGGCTGGGTTGTTTATTAAAGATACATTTTACATGCAGTAAAAATCTGTAACATGAGACTCCATTGCAAGACAGTGAGGGGAGTGAGTATATTTATCACAGAGGCCCCTACTCTGGAGTGAAGTTTTTTTTTTCATTATTTACTGTAATTATGCTTGCTTTAACACGAAGTCATATTTAAAACTGCATTGTGGATCCATCTGTAGCTGATAAATTAGAAAATAATATCAAATGTTGAACAAGCCAGTATCAATAAATTCTTTCCCTGTGACGCGCCACAAGGCACAAACTCCAATATTGTTGAGTGTAAGTAGTTTGCTGCAAAACCCCCTGCTGGCTCTGACAAACGGCGTGCAGGAACAGAAAGTATTGACACAGTGTGGAACATTATGGGTGCGTGGGGGTCAGGGTCCAACAGGTTTCAATGGAAATGTCACAGGGTAGCTACTAAATTCAGAGATTTGTGTTTTGGCCGGTCTGTCAACAGGTTTTTTACAAGCTGCATAATGCAGCTGCAGATACTGAAAAGGTTTGGATAGAACCCCTAGTGGAAACCCTGATTATTCTGGGATGTCAAACTGAAACTTAAGAACAGCAATTCAGGAGGTGGAAATGGGGCTAAGGGGTAAAAAATATTGTTGATAGCTTTGCAAAGTTTGATTAAATACATCAGATAACATCAAATTAAATTGACTGTTTGATCCCAACCTCTTAAAATGCTTCCATTTACTTTAATGCCCTCCCGCCATGAAAAATGAAAGTCAGTGCTCACACACTGTGAAAAAGTAGTTTTCTTTTAAAAAAGCATTTCCATAAATTCTTTTATATATTTAAATATTTTTGAAATGAACTGAGAAGAGTTGTTAATTGCATTATACAAAACAATAACTTCTTTGTATTGATTTTTTGTCTGGGTAATTAAGTAAGGGGCTAATATTTTAACACAATGTTTTAATTAATTCAGTCGAGGTTTTGACCAGTCTGTGAATATCAATTTAAATGGATGTCATCTTAAATTTATCTTTTTTTGCCAAAAACAAAATAAGTAAATTCTCATCCCTGTGCTTTTTGTTGCATGCAGCCAAAATGTAATTATAAATGAATGATTCAGTGTAGAAACTGACAGTCCTTAACCCCCAATAAGGGATTTAAAAGTTTTTTTTAGAGCAGCAATGCCAACGATGATGGGAGTAAGCGCTTCAGGTGTATAGTCAAATTCCCATACCAAACTTCCACTGTTTATTACACAATCCATTTTACTTAAGATACACACCTCAGACTATTTCTTCATAACTTTCTATAAAATATAAACATATTTTCTATACAGAGTTAAAAAGAGAGTTTATTTTCCTTTAAAGTTGTGAAAAACAGTAGGGTTGTTATCCTTAGGGATGAATCAATGTGATGCATATCTGAAACTTTGAGTATGATGACCAAAATTGGAAGATATATAAAACAATATCACCAGCTGTATAAAGTGTTGCTTATTAAAGCTTGACACAAATTAGCAGAATTGTTTTACTCTTTGATTCATATTTGAAAAAAATAATCCTATTTTGGTTTGTCTTGCTACTGTAGGAAATAGCAGTGAGGTGGGGTTGTACATTTTATGGGCTGCCCTTTGTTCCCTTCTTTGGTAGCTCCAGCAGTAGAGGCCAGAAATGTGCTGTGTTGTCCCTTTGGTGTTGTGCCTGATTTATGTGGTCAGCCCACAACACACTGACACTCTTACCGGATGACCTGGGAAGGTTGGATATTATTCTAGCACCAGAGCAGAAACAAAAAATGACAGAATACCCGACAGCCAGAAGCATTATTATTGCTTTCCTTTCATGAAAAACATAGGCGCCCATTTCTGTAGGAGGAGAAAACTAAACATCTCTCCCACCCTCAAATTCCTGACTGAAACCCAGTATGGAAACAATCAGAGCTCTTTCTATACAATATAATCACTGCAAGTCTTACTCCTGAATTACTTATCAGAAAAAGCCACCACAGCAGTACTCAAAATTGCATCATCTCTCGATGAACAATGATGTCTCCCAAGGACTGCATTATTAAGTGCCATGCTCCAAAACTTTCTCCTTACAAAGTCTATAAATTGGAAACGTCTTCTTCTTGATGTCTGCGTGCATGCGCGCCTCAACGGAAGTTCAGCACCATCCTGTACTGGGATTCTGCAATTTTCACAGTTGTTCAAATACTCTCGAATCTGGCTTTATAAACCCCACGCTTCTTTCTTGGAGCAGAAGTAAGTATCCGTACAGCATCTGTTCCTCACCTATACTGCCTGATCCAATCACTCCGGCAACACAAGATGGAAGCAGTTGGTAGCTTTAGTTTACCTTTTTGACACTGTGCAACATGGTTATTTGCAAATTAGCCTCAGATTTTAAAGATTTTAGTTGCATATGTATGTAGATAGCGTTTTTTTTTTTTCTAGAGTGTTTTAAAACTTGTTCGAAAAAAACATAAAAATAAAAAAGGGTTTAAACAGTAATACTTAGTCTGGCATTACATCAGTTCAGAGTTTTATTTCATTATGTGTGGTGTGATTGGCAGCCATGATTATGATTCATTGCCCATGCTCAGCTCGGGCAAGGGTGGAGAGAGAAGGAAGGAAGCAGAAGAGGGTAGGTGGAGGTACAATGCCTTTTACGGTCCGTTTCTACTCTGCAATATGGGATTTTTTTTCTAGCTTTATTTTGTTTTTCAATGTTTTGTACCTGTTTGTGAAAAGGTAAAACTCCGAATTCTGTATATGACATTGTAGTTTGTCCCACAGGTACCAAACAACCACAGCAGCACAAAAGAGCCCAGGCAGAGGTGCTAGCCTCATGAAGCTTTAATGCTGAATTCTAAAGCAGTGGAGTACAGTAGGCTGTTCTGGAGGTGTTTTTATAAAAATAGCCAGTTTGTTTTGGTGTTTTTTTCTAGAGATCTGTACCTTTTACCTACCACATATTTAAAAATGAATATCCTGCATTATAACCGCTATTTATTAATATTAATGTGAAAAACACACAGATATCAGTTCAATGGATTGCTGTTCTTCATTAATATAAATCTCCACGAGGATAAATGATCAGTCAATGCTACAAGGCATATCCGCCAATTTATCTTGACAAACAGTCTGATTGATCCATTCAGAAGAGGGTCAATGATTATTAATTGTTTTTCTGTCATCATGATTAAAATCCTGACACCTTAGCTCGATGCTGTGTCAGGCTATTTTGAGATAAGGGTAAAGAATTTTGAGCTACAGAAGGATCATTTTAGAAAGAAATAATGGGGAATCTGATAATCAATATAAATGTCTTCCTTCCTTGTCCTTTTCTTTCTTTTTTTGTTTTTAAAACACACCAAAAAAAACACATGAAAAAAAATCTATTTTTAATTGATATCAAAAAACAAATCTTAGCAACCAGGGCTGAAGATAGCGATCAAACCCATGGGGCTCACATTTGCCCTTAGTCAGTCGTGAGAATACATCATTAGAAGCTCCCGCTGTCTCGCTAACCTTCATCTCGTTATACAATCTAAGTGGACAGCAAAGCACAGTGGTGGGTGAATAGCTGGCCAATGAAACTACTGTCACTGAAATCCACCTTAAAGGTCATCTACCCAGTAAATGAGAGAAGCCGCAGGTGGAGGAGAATACTAGATGTGAAAATAATAGACATGTACAGAGATTTTACTTATCCTTTCTTGCAGAGAAAGGCATTATACAGATTGTTCACCTATGTAATCAGATTTTTAACTTGTATCCTGTTGATCTATTACATGGCTGAATTCTGTTCAGCCATTTACAGTTCAGTTCAATATAAAATACTTTATTGACGTATATGTTTTTTTTTTAGATGTTTATAGCTGTAGGCAGGAAGGATCTCCTAAAAGGGTCTGTTTTTGCACATAAAGGGGAGGAGCTTTTGACTGAAGACACTCTGATGTGTCTAACAGTCCTCTAAAAAGGATGCTCACTGTTCGCCATTATGTTCTTTGTTTTTTTTTTTGTAAAATCATTTCCAGAGGTTTAAGAAAAGTTAATTCTTTATTAGCTTTTTGAGCTGCTTTAAGTAATTTACTTTAATGTTGTTACCCAAGCAGGTGATAGAAGAAGAAATCACACTCTCCTTAACAGACATAGAAGATTTGTAGTATCTTGCTGAAAACACTGAAGCCTCCTTAAGAAGTACAGTCTGCCTTGTCCCTCCTTGTAGATGGTTTCACAATTGTGTTTCCAGTCGAGTCTGTATTTAGGTGACCTCCACTGCTTCTTCCATGATTATCTGTCCTTCCAAGCCAGTAATCTTACATTTCTAAGGGAGGACGTCCTAAATATTTCTCGATGATGAAGAAGAAAATGAGGAATGGCTTTTAAGTGCCTGCAACATTCATTTATCAGCAACAGAGACAGATGGAGACCAAGTGGCAGGAGATGTGCTTGCATAAGCAATCACAAACATGCATTCCCTGAATTAAGTTACAATCTATCTTTTAGCAAAGGGTGAATCTGCAGATTAAAATAAAGATTTTTAAATCAAAATGTCAAGACCTTAGCCTTTTCTGGTTAAAATAATTTTAGCAGATAACTAGTTCTTAGGTGAAAATAATCACAATCAAAAAAAGGTACACAGTGTGTCACTTTCATGTTGCTTTTAGGATTTGAAAAGGGAATTTGTCAACATAAAAAAGGCTAAATGTAATCTAAAAAAAAAAGCCCTGTAATGTGCTTAAATGACAAGCTACTATGTCTTTTGTTGTTGATGTTTTTTTTTTTTTTTTGGGGGGGGGGGGTTCAGTTTTAATATAATATTTACATATATATGTTTTTTTTTACTGACTGCACTGAGGGTTGTTCTTCAAGCAAACTGCATGTTTTAGAGTATGTGCAGCAGGCAATTAATCACTAAATTAGTGATGATTATTAATAAGTGAGTGATTATTCATCTGAAGGGATGTATTTTCACAGTTTGAGTCAGCAAGAGCTAATGATATTGAAGGAGCATCTTCTTTTAAAGTAAGACATTTTAACCACTTACTGGAGTTTAAAGTTAGGGAAACTGTATTGGTAAGGAAAACACTAGGATTCAACCAAACTTTGTTGGTTTTGATCCACATACCATCGGAAGAGACTTGTGATCTTGCATAATAAATCCCCTGTACACATCTCTTCTTAGTAAGTGGGCACACAAAAGACATCAACAGCTAATAAAACATTTGTTTTTTATATTATTAAGTACTATTTGAATCTTTTCTAACATGAATGAAACAAATAAACTTTAAAACGAGACATTTAACCATAAAGATCCTGAATTTGAGAGCCTCTGCTTTACACCACCTGTTAATTTAGGGTTTATTTGGTCAATTTAAAATAAATATTCCCTGGTTCAAAGCAACAACAAAATCAGTTCATGGCCATTTACAAGCAGAAGCTAAAAGAAAATGTTGTGCCAGCCATTCTGTTTGGAATCCAGCACATTAATGCACATCCTACCTCAAGTAAACACATTGTTGAACACTTAGCCACACAAAAACACACATTTTTATAAGATTTAATTCTGTCAAATATGTTTTCCCACTTCAATTCACCCTTAAATATATTTGAACTCAAAAATAGCTTGTTTTAGCTCATCACTACAACTATTGCAGAATTTAACTCCTTTATTTGAGCTCTTAACCCTTTATATGGCACTCAGTGAAAGACTTTAAATATCTAAATTTCAAGTAAAGAGTGCACTGCAAAAAACTGAAATCTAAGTACTGTAAGTAACTTTTCTTAAAAAAGGTGTATTTTTTCTTGAATTGAGCAGATAAGTGAGACCCTTTGCAAATGGAATAATAAAATGTACATTTAGAATAAGGAAAAAAAATGCAGTCTCCTATTTCAACTGCATAATATCAAATAATCTGATTTTAAGGATAACAATGCTCCTTCCATAGGAGATGTTCAAATTGAAGGTAAATACACTTATTTTAAGACATTTTCACAAATTTTTAGATCATTTTTTTAGTTTGTAATTGGAATCCAGGAAAAAACCTTATTACCTTTGTAACATTCAAAAACATGGATATTTTTGATGGCAAAATTATTGTAAATGTAATAACAAGAAACGCCAAGTTGCCCAAATATGTTAAGAAAAATAACAAAAGCGCTTCTATAAGAAATTCATGAAAAACACAGAAAGTGAAAGAAACACATATTTTTGGGTACAACATAACATTAGAGGCTTATTAACTTTTTAACTTCACTTTTTAACTTTTCAATTAGCTTTTTAGCTTTTTTTCTTGACTTAACTTTTTTTTTT
>JAGKQL010003955.1:4286-17626 GCA_018398635.1 Cyprinodon brontotheroides | reverse complement strand
GGACTTTTTTCTCAGAATTCTGACTTTCTTCTCAGAATTCTGACTTTCTAACTGTTTTCTGACATCTAAGCTGTCTTGCTTTAATTACCTTGGACTTTAATATAAATTTGAAGCTTTAATATAAATTCTGGCACTGTAAAATTCTGACTTTCTTCTCAGAATTCGGACTTTCTTCTCTCTACTAGGACTTCATTCGCAGAATTCTGACTTTAATCTCAGAATTGGAAGCTTTTTTCTCAGAGGCTACTGACTTTTCTTCTCAGAATTCTGACTTTAATCTCAGAATTCGGACTTTAATCTCAGAATTCACGACTTTAATCTCAGAATTTGGACTTTCCTGGGGCTGACTTTCTTCTCAAGAATTCTGACTTTTCTTCTCAGAATTTGGACTTTCTTCAATTGGGACTTTTTTCTCAGAATTTTGACTTTTCTCTCAGAATTCTGACTTTAATTCTCCAGAATTCTGACTTTCTTCTCAGAATTCTGACTTTTTGCCTCAAATTCTGGACTTTACTTAAAATTCAGACTTTTTTTTTTTCTCAGAATTAGGACTTTAATCATAGAATTAGGACTTTCTTTTCAGAATTCTGACTTTTTAAGAATTCTGAGCTGATTATTGAAATAATGGTCCACCAAAAAATTAAAAAATCTGTTAACTTTTTTTTTTTTCAGTGGCCCTAATCCTCTTCCGTAATATTTTTTCTCTTCTAGAGTTGGGAATGTTTTTATTGGTCAAGTATGGAGTCAGGAAGGGGTCAAAATGTTTGGTAACTTCTAAATCTTAGTTGAAATCTTAGTTGAGAAAATAAAAGTTAAACCGAAAAAGTAGAATAATGATTTTCAATGTCAAATTTTTTACCTTATAATGTGAGAAACTAAAAAAGCAAACATAGAACAATAAGAATAGAATCTAAAGTCAGATCAGCATTTTAATTACACTTTTTCCGTCAATATTACTTTTCTTTATTGCTGTGTTAGATTTTATATTTTCAGATTCAAATCTCCTTCTCTCAGTTTTTTTTTTGTTTTTTTTTAAGTTTCAAATTTCTTTTTCAGTTTCAGGATATATATATATATTTTTTTACACCTTCAAATCAGTTTTTTTCAGGTTTAGACCTCACTGACGGGAGTGGGCGGGGAAACGTGATTGACAGCTTGCAGCAGGGCTGGAGAGATGTCCCTTTCCATGTTGCATTCATGGACTGTGGGAATTCAAACTACTTGGTTTACACATTCTCTGCAGCATCCTGTGAAAAATATAACATTAAAGACTTTTACACTGGAACTGTCGATAATCATCATTCCAGAATGCATTCATATACAGTGAACCCTCGCTATAACGCTGTTCACTTTACACGGTTTCGCTGGCTTCACGGATTTGCATCTCATGCATTGTTAAACTTTACTGTCAAACATATTAATGGCGGCATGTCGGTTTATAAGGATCTTTAGGCCCAGAAGAAAAAAGACAGACAACAACTACCGATAACTATGTTCTTCTCTCCAAAAAACACACCTGCACCGCAGGCTTTAGAAGAAAAAAACGCAGCAGAGCAGAGTCAGGATGCAGCGGCTCCGTCAGAACAGCAGTGAAATACTGTTTTACACATCAGTCACTATTTGTCCTACTGTACTTTGTATTTTTTTCATAATAATTTTTCATTTTCTCCCGTTCCAATCCGTCACGGCGGGGCGGTGCTGATCCCCGCAATATTAACCCTTCAGTTCGTATTGATGATTAAAATTATTACTTATTTATTTATAACTATATAATTTTACAGTACAGTACAGTAGTTATTTGTAAAAAAAAAACCCAAAAAACAGACAAAAACAACGTTTATACCGTACTTTTTTTTGTTTAACAAATGCTTGGGCCTGTAAAAAGTTTTTGTTCCTTGATTTCAATGTTGTATGGAGTATTTCATTGTATAATAACTAAAAAAAATAAAGGTTTCTACTTCACGGATTTCACCTATCGCGGGTTCTTTTTGAAACGTAACCCCCGCGATAAACAAGGGTTCACTGTATTTAAAAATACACTGTAATTGCACAAACTTTCCCACGACCGCAAAGTAAATGATGACAGGAAAGATGGCTTCTGGACCAGGTGGTTTGAGCGACACTGTTAAGTTTGCTCCAAAACTACATTGTCACAGTCATAAATAATGTCATGAAGATTAAAACCTTTAAAAGATGTTAAAAATGGAAATACGTTCGGTGCAAATGTTTGTTAATTAGTCAAATAAAACATGATTATAGATGGAGAAAGCAGCAGTGAATGCCTTTCACTTGATCTTAAGGCATGGCTGCTGTACGCATTAATAATCCAGCATGCGCATATCGGCTGATTGCTATACAAGAGGAAAGCACAAATATTGGCTTAAAATATCCATCAGGTTGGTACACAGATGATGCTCTGACAATAAGAAACTAGATTTTATTATTAATCATTTAGCTACCAGATGATCTGACCTTTAATATAATCATCCTCTGTAGAAAAATTACTATGGGCAACCTGTGACCCAGAGACGTGACTTATTTAAAGCAGTTCTGCACTATTTTAGTAAGATGGAGTCTGAAAACACTTTGAAAATGTCTCTGGGAGGCGGAACGGGCAGCAGAGGGTAAAACATCAGTGTTAAAGCCTTAAATCCAGTGTGTCTGATGAGAAACATCTTAGTTCCCAGATGTTCCTGCTAAATAACACACACACCCAGAAAACGGGCATTAGTGCGTCAGGCAGTGAGCAGCAGTGATAACAGTGATTTAAAGCCCATGTGCTGCGGAATCAGCAGGTCAGTCCCAGAAAAACAGCAACAGATGCTGTGTGTGTGTGTGGGTGTGTATTTACTGTCATGTAATTGTTTTGTGCTTGACTCCAGATCTGGGTGTTTCTATGCATCGTTGTGTGAAGAAATGTTTAATTTCAAATGAGCAGCTTCACATATTGGGGGCGGGGGTTTATGTTTAATTACACAAATGCTTAAAACATTTGATTTTTTTACATGTTCCCTATACGGGGTTTCCGCAGGTTATTAAAAATTAAGGCCTTAATTGGCATTAAAATGAACTAAATGTGATTATAGTGGCATTTTAGACTTAGACAGAACTTAATTGATCCCTTGGGAAGACTCCCTCCGGAAATTAAGGTTACCAGCAGCTTACAGGGCAAATAAACTATTAAGTTAAATTAAGTTAAAATTAAGCAACAAACAAGTATTAAATTAAATTAAATTAAACTTAAGCAAAACACAAATACAAATAAATATGGAGTTCACATTTTACAGAAAAAAAGAAATACAAGTGTTGCTACTCCTACCCTCTTCCCCCTGTCCTGTGTTGCCTCCTCGCCCCCAGTGAGGCGTTGTACAGTCAGTTGTAGACGGTGAACAAGCTCGTCCAACTAGCACACCGACGGCAACAATCCTAGCTAGTTCTTCCGTTGTGGTGTGGAATAACATAGAGCAGACCAGGGTACAATATTGGGTATAAATCTAAAATATCTGCGTCATACCTGCAACAAGCTAACTGTGACACGCTGCTGCGGGGTTATGCACAGCACTCTAAAGGGGCGGCGTCTGTAGCAGAGCGGTTTTCAGTTCAAAGGCCTGAGCGAGGATTTCACTCCACTCCAGTTCGCTCCATTGCGTTTGCAACGTCCAGTAAAAATGTTGGGATATAAAATTAGTAAAATAACATTTATTCAATTTAAGTCTAGTAAAATAAATTAATAATTACATAGGAAATGCGGGGCAACATGAATGAAGCTAGGTGTTACGTTCACAGCTGGGAAACAGTGCGATAATTTAACAGCCAGTTAAATAAGACAATAAACGTGTATCGGTCACATGATTAAATCAAACGCTGTTTGTCCCAGGAACCCTGGCATCAAAAATGTCAGAAAAGGCCTTTTTCTGAAAATTTCAGTGAGCTTAGAGCGATTTCCCTGGAGCGACAGGAAAATGAAGGTGAGCTCCGAACGGATTTTGAGCGCAGCGTCCTGGCGCAACTTTGAGCGGTGGAACGAATGAGCGAACATCCTCCTGCGCTGGGAGCGAAATTTGCGCGGCAATATTACTTTGATTTTCATTTGCATTAACCCAAAGCTTGTAGATGTTTCAGCCCAGGCTTTCAGTTTTTTAAATCTTGCTTGTCCAGATTCGGTTATCGCAAAACCTTACTCTAACCTTTGCAAATGCAATGAATTGCCCAGCCCTTGTTTCTGCTGCCGTCAACCTTCAGTATATTTCTTAAATATATATATATATTGTTAAATAAAGAATAGAATTTAAAATCACTCCTTCTCACATATAAAGCCTTAAATGGCCAAGCTCCATCTGATATCAGAGATCTGATTGTTCCTTATGTTTCCCTAACAGAGCACTTACGCTCTCAATCTTGCAAGGTTTACTAGTGGTCTATAGAATTTCCTAAAAAGGTAGAATGGGAGGCAGATCTTTTTAGTTCTCAGGCTCCTCTCCTGTGGAACCAACTACCAGTTTTAGTCCGTGAGGCAGACACCCTGTCTACTTTTTAAGGCTAGGCTTAAAACTTTCCTTTTAGAGTAAAGCTTCTGGTGAGAGTGGCTCAGGTTATCCTGATCTATCTCTATAGTTCTGCTGCTATAGGCTTAGACTGCTGGAGGACATAGGGACCCTACTTTTCATCATTCTGCTTCATTCTATCTCTATTCTCCCACTCTGCAGAATCTGTGCTGATGTCAAAGAGCTGATATTCTCATTAAAATAATCGCAACTGCCTGAATATTAGCACAGCGGCTCATTATGCTAATCAGCTGATAACCATGGGAGTGGCAGGGCTTTAACTTCCAGGTTTCAGACATTATCCTTCCTGACTAACTTGGGAAGATTGGTCCAAAACCTGTGAAGTTGACTTCATGGTAAATAGACCCTATAAAATGGTTCAATGATTGTTTCCATCAGTGCGTTCTGGGATAAAGCCCGTCAGTCCAAAAACTGCAGCCGGGTGTCACCAGGCCTTATGTCGGTGAGAAAAACTGATGCTGATGACAGTGTTATGTAAGAGCTGTGATGTCATGGCGCTGAGCTCCTTGGCCTGCTTTCACGGTGAGGTCTGTCGTTTTAAATCCACGAGGTCAACACAGCAACACGACCCGACCTTCAGCACAAACACACATACTGAAGCGTCCTAAACATCAGAGTCTCACCTCCCTTCCTCTGATAAAACAGACTTCTAATGCTGGTAGATCTCAGCTTTTGTTGCATTCTTAATAAAATCAGGTTTGTTAAATTTCCGCACCTCGGCGCCCGACAGAACGCTAGCACCCATCGAACACAGAACATGTTCACCTCCTCTCACATCACTCTCCAGCACCTCCTCACACTCACACAACACACACAGGCCAACAATGGGGTCACCTCTCCCCTCTAGGCCTCGACAGACCAAGAAGATCCACTTCATTAAAAACATCAAACCGTACGACACCAGAGGCAGCAGGTGGGACACAGAAACAGACATGTCCTGTTCTGCAGCATCGGCGTATAGATTTCTGGAAGCTCCCGTCTCAAAAACAAGTCGGGTCCTGTTTTTCCTCTACATTAGAGCTGCTTCACTTTTCTTTAAGTGAGCTCAGTGTCTGCCTGCATGTTTCTACTTTAAGTATAGAGCTAATGGGTTTAAATTTAGCACGCATTGTTCCACTGCTGCAGCCAAGTGGACATCCAGGTGTTACAGCATGCTGAGCCTTCCTGTTCGCAGCGTATGAAGTTACTGAAGAACAACAGTAACAGGCAGGAAGGTCAGGACAGCTGGCCCCGCTCTCTGTGCAGCTTAAAGCTGCAGCAAACACCAACAGGAACTTATGTTTTCTGAGCATGTACCAGCCTTACGCTCAGGGCTAATCTCTCACTCTGACCTGAGTTCCACATTCCCAGCAGTAAGTCACAGCTGTTCGGTTTTAGTGGACGGAGGAATCTTCAGTCAGAGACTCTGAAAGTTCTGCATTCATCAACTGATTAATTAAGATTTTATATGTATTTGATCAGAAGATCCTAACAGATTGCCAGGCCTCACCTTATATGAAAAAATAAGGTTATAAATGTTTGTTCTCACACTGTGTGCGACCTGACGCTCTGATGCAATCTACCTGCTTCACAGCTCGCACGTCTAAAACCGAAATGGGACTCAGCTCTGCGTTGAAGATGGCGCTGCACTGGGACTCGTCTATCCAGAAGCCAAATGAGTAGAAGAGGAACATGAAGCTCACTGGAGTGAAAAGCGCGCTGCCTTGGCAATATGTGCAAGTTTGTGCTGAAAGCCCCCCAAAGAAGGCATAGCGGCGATTTGGACAAAGGAACATGGCTGAAGAATAGCGGTGGCTAATAGGGGTGTAAATAATGGCGTTTTGGCATCCGATGCATCGCGATCCAACAGTCGACGATCGATGCATCAACACGTCCGCAAGAGAATGCGATTCATGTTTTTCCTCCTCCGGTCTATTTTATCCATTTGCTCAGGATGTAATTCTGCCATAAGTGTATAACCAGGAAGTAGCTAAACCTATTTTGCCCTCCTACCTGCGCTTCCTCGTTATACTCTTCCAGCTGTTGCAGTGAGCTTGATGCGAGACATTTTTGATTTATGCTCAATATTGAGGCGTGGTCTGAGCTGTTACGCTGTGCTCATTAACCTGCGTCGGTGCTTTAGGAAAGTGAGTGCTGAGGTTTAGATCGGCGACGGAGGGAGGGACATGAGACGCGCAAAAAGGCCGAGGAGATCAGGTGGAAAAAGAGTCCCAGCGTTCTGGGCGCACCTAAAGCTCTTCTAGCGGGTCAAACTTCCTGAGTTGTTTTCATCAATAATTTTCGGTCATAAAAACAAAACAACAAGGCCTCCTGTCTGCGGCAGTGCGTGCAGTCAAGTACGGCATTGGGAAGAGAACTTGTGGCGAAGCGCATCTGGAGAGTATAGCAGGTATTGCATTGCAAAAATGAAATGCAAAAGCCTTTTCAGAAATCTCCTAACGCGCAGGGGTGTATTATTTTTCAGTGAATGAGGTTTTATAGAAATTTTGAATAGGTGGAGTGCAAGCTTTTCTACTTCTACATTTATTTGCTGTTGTTTCTAAAAAAAATGCATCATGTAACAATATTACAGATTTCATTGATTTATTTCAAATTTAAACCATACATCCAGCCTGTAAGGTGTTAAAAAAATAATAATCGCTCCAATCTTTTAATGAAATGCAATCACTGATTTACACCCCATGATTGCTGTGATTTACACCCTAGTGGCTACTACGGTCTGTCCATGTTTTACAGAAAGAACTCCATTTCACTCAGTATCACCACCATGCCTGGGTTTATGAAGTAGAAGAAGAAGAATCCTTGTTTGCCCACTGAGGCGATTTTGCCCACGACCACCTTGGAGCGGCCGACTGAATTTCTGCGGCCATGTTTGGTGCACCGCCGACAACTATGAAACCTGATCAGGGTCGTAGAGGCCGGTGCCCCTCGTTACGCCTGTACATTGCATGCGCACCATCAGGCCGAAGGTGACCTGATCCCGAAAAATTCTCGGAATACGTTGTAGAACTTTTTTTTTTTTTATTTACTTTTGAGTTGGAAAAATAGATTTAACAGGTTTCAATTGAGAAAGTCGACCTCCAAGCATCCTTTGTTCATCAGTTCATCAGGATTATGATCCCATTAAAATATGCAGTTCTTGTTTGAAGCGGCAGACCTCCAGCATGCCACCAGGAGGCAGCGCTGGAAATCCCAGCTGAAAACTCTCTGCTACGTCCAGGCTGTGCGGGATTTCCCGCTGCCGTTCGTAGCGGCTGGAAGTAATACAAAGAGTCCGGAAAAGTCTGGTTATATTCAGAAATCAAATTCTGAAACTACTTTAAATCCGAAATGATTCCATCCTGTTCAATAAATGATCAGTGTTTTTAATTCAGAGTAATTTTCATGTGAATGTGCTTTACTGGAGGCATCCATGTTTGTCAAAGAACACTACTGCCACCTACTGGTTAGTGACATTGTCACGGTGCGGTATCGGCTGTTGATCAAGTCCCAGTGCTGTATCTGGTGTTTGTCACAACGCGCTATTATCCAAGTCATCTTGAAAACATTCTTCTTCCAAATGTTGGCTACATATTTCTTTTCCTTTAAATTGACTAAATGCTTTGAAAATGGACCTGCTACATGGACCCAGGAGCTGCTAGGCCTTTCTATGCCGCGAGTAAACGGTGTTAGAAATGGATCTAAATCATCTGCTTTGAACCAGATTATTATTTTTTATTGTCCTACTAGAGTCCTACCATTAGCCCACATAGTACACAATAGAGATGGAAATTCATAAAAGAATTAAATGTGAAGAGAAATTCAGATTTAGGAGATTTTTTGTGAAAAACTAAAAATCAAATCAGAAAACTGAAGGAATGGATTATAAAACATTCTGCAGAGTTTGGGTTTGAATTGAATAACAGTGCTGAACTAAACTGCTAGTGCCAAAGAGCCTTCATCCATCTGTAAAACACTTTGTAATCAACACCACTTAAAGGTCAACATTTAGAACAGTTTTCTATTTATCAGTCAGATTAAATGTCTGGCGAATGTCTAGGGGAAACAGGAAGTAATCCAAAATAGGATCAATCTCCCAAAACTAATGAAATCAACAGGAGCCTACGTTGGTTCAGAAAACAACCCTGAGGAGGTGCAGATTGCTTCTCCAACTTTCACAGTTGAGGTTTTTAGGAAGTTTTCCAGGTTCATCAACTTTTATGATTCCCTCTAAAGAGCATCAGGGGTTAAGATAGCGACATTAGGGGTGTTTTTGATTCCTTAGTTGATGAAAGAAGAGAAATATTTCAGAGAGCTAGATTTTTCTACTGCATACTATGGGGCTGCTTAGTACCTACTGGGTATCATTTCACCCACAGTATTGCCGAGCATGTTTACCCCTTTTTAAGACCAGTTCACCAATCTTCTAAAGCCTCTGATTCACATAAAATATAAAAAAATCCCTTTATTTTCCCACAATGGGGGAATTTTGATGTTTACAGCAACAAAAAGATTATAGAAAAAATGGTCACACAAATATGGACCTTAGAAATATGTGTAGTCAAGAATTAAAAGATAAACAAGAAAATACTTTAAAAGTGTTTTAACTAGGGATGGAACGGTTTATGAAAACCGTCCGGACCGTTCGGTTCGACTGTCTCGGTTCGGTTCGCGTGTGTTGCGTTCGGTTCATGCGCTGCTCCTTTTTCTCATAGGCGAAGCGTTTATACTCCAAAGCAGAAGGTGGCGGTACTGCGACCAAAGCCAACCACCAGTAGTAAACAAGAAGAAGAAGAAGCGAAGCAGCGTAGCCGGGTGTAGCAGAAAAAAATCAGTTGTTGTGGAGAATTGTGTGGGTATGGCGAGTGGGAAAGAACAGGAGTTGGAAGACGCGCCAGCAGCACTTTATAGGTCTGCTGTATGGGACCACTTAGCATTTAGAGTGACCTACGATGACGGCGGAAAGAAAGCTGGGGATAAAAGTGCAACAGTGTGCAAGCATTGTGCAACACGTTTTGTTCATGCTAACAGCAACACGACCAACATGTCAGGCTAACAATCAACATATACCGAACCGAAAACCGTGACCACGAAACCGCGAACCGTTCCACCCCTAGTTTTCACAATATAAAACTGTGCACCTGGAGAATAAATAACCAATATCCAGCTATGGACATTTTTACAGTAATGGATATTTGAAAATAGCAGCAACATCAGAGATTTGCAAAATGACAGCAGCAGGTTATTTAACCGACTGAGGTAGAAACTGTGCAAAAATCAGCATGAATGGAACAACTGGTTGAGGTTGTTGGGAACAGTGGTGGTTCTAGAGTCTTCCAGCTGCTGGGAGGAAGGATCTGTGATAACGCTCCCTGGTGCATTTAAGGTGCAGCAGTCTGTCACTGAAGGAGCTCTCCAGTTCAGCACCAGCTTCATGCATTCGGTGGGAGACATTATCCAACAGAGATGATCATTTAGTTAGGATCCTTTTGTTTCCCACCTCCTGCACTGAGTCCAGAGGGCATCCAATCAGAGAGCTGGCCTTCCTGATCAGCTGATCCAGTCACTTTCTCTTAGCTACAGATAAGCCACTGCTCCAACAGGCAGCTTCATAGAAGATGGCTTTAGGAGCGCCCACTGCACTCCTAAAGACTTCAGTCTCCTCAGTAGGAAGAGTCTGCTGAGGAGACTACTTTTATCAACTTAGAAACAGTGCTTTAAATCTGATCACTGATACATAATGACACTTACTGGTGAAGATTCTCAGTCATCCAGGTTATAGTCATTCCAAAAAAGTTAAAAATACAATCCACTGGACTTTGTTTCCCAGTTTGAAGATGTTTCTCTTCCATCCAGGAAGATTTTTCAATTCAAAATGTCAGAAATAGCGCTGAGTTCCAGGTTTTATCCAGTAAGCTAACAAAGCCTTGGTTTTGTTTAGAAAACATGCAAAATGAAACAGACGAACGGGTCCACCCCTATTCAAAGGGGTGGACCCGTTCGTCCGTTTCATTTTGCATGTTTTCTAAGAAAAAACAAGGCTTTGTTTTTGGTCCAATTTATAAAGCAGAGGTAACCAATTAAAAATATGCATTCTCCGAATAAAGAAAATCATGAACCAGTAAAGGTCTGGAGACATTTTTAATTATAATCTGTTCCTTTAAACAGAATTTAACACTGAAATAAAATGCAGGTGTTTATGCATCCATGTTATACATTGACTCTTTAAATACAAAATTCAAGAAATCAAATGTTTTTTCCATTTTAAAATCTAAATTGTTTTTGAAGTAGAGAACTACAATCATTCAGTTTGGTATATAGACAATTTCCCGATTTTAGTTTTTAATTGTTTTTTATTATTATTTTATTCATCAAACACCTAAACAGACCGTTTTTTTTTTTTTTCTCTTTTCTGTCTTAATGCTGGCAGTGGGCTTTAGGCTGCCCTGCAAGGCTTTAAACCTGGGTTTAACCGGAGACTAAGCCATTCTCAAGCACATATCAAGGAGCTCATTTTGAGCCTGGATCCAGATTTATTGTTGATTCTGTTCATGGTGGAGAATCCTGCTTCACAGCAGCAGGTTGAGCCAAACATCCTCTAAATGTGCAGGGTCATCTTTGAGCACGCCATTTCACTTTTCTTTCACCAGTTCACCGCAGTTCTTCCAGCAGTCCACACTTTCTCTGCTCTCTTGTTCTCATGGTCTTCTCCTTCTTTCCCATCGCCCGGCTTGCCACAGGTTTGCCTGCTGTGTCTAAAAGTAGCAGCAGCAGCAACCCAGACTGACAGCTCATTGGCTCATTTGGATCACGTGCAGCCTGGAGCCGGACGCTCCCCAGGGCTTTACCGTATAAACAGGAGAAGAGGCGCAAGTGAAGTTAGAAACTGTTGTCGGACAACATGCAGTCATTTATAAATGTTTTAAATCAGGTTGGGTCCAGATCCTGGTCCACTAATCCATGAGCTCTGCTATAAAGCCTTGAACTCAACACTATTTCTGACATTTGGAATTTAAAAATCTTCCTGGATGGGAAGAGAAACGACTTTAAACTTGGAAACAAAGTCCAGTGGATTGTTTTGTTTTTTTACTTTTGGAATCACCACTTGAGACTTAGGTGGGGGAATAAAACAGTTCAAAGTTTTTCCTCTCACTCCTCCAGACACACCAGGTCCCATTTGTCCATGTCAGCTTGGGACCTGTTTTTTAACAGTCACCTTGTTCTGATAAAGTGTCTTCAAGGTCCACTTGATCTGCAGCTTTAATTCATGCTTTCTGCAGGAAGGACCAGAATAAGAAACATTTCAGAGTGACGCTGAGCAGGCTTCCCGAGTTGCCCGGACTGGTTTCCTCCTGTTTTGTGAATGTCAGGGGAAAAGAAGTGAGAAATAACCTTTATCCAGCCGTTTTATCCTCCAGAGGAAAAATAAACATTAGGGAGATTATTTCTGAATGACCCAGAGAAACTTGTTTTTTCTGTTTTCTTCCACAGTCCAACCATTTTTTATTTATAGCATCCAGTTTTTCCACTCCTCCATGATGCCATCTCCTGTAAAATGTTTCCTTGTTATTTAAGGGAAGCGGCCCACAGCATCATAAATCCTCCACTATACTCAGCAGTGACAGCGTTTTTTTACGCAGATCATCTTTTTGTCTCATCCAAGCTCATAAAAAGTTCCAGTAGGGATCTTTGAAGAAAGAGCAGCTTTTTTTCTTGCTATGTAGAACAGAAAAAGGCTAATTAGCTTCGTAAGCAACCAGGGGGCTATACATTCCAAAATAGACGATACTTAAAACCAATCAAAATGTATACTAAGGTATCACACCAACACATAAAAAACTAAAAAAGGATTTACAATTGAACTTAATACTTAATATGGCAGCCAACATTTAAGAAGAAGAATGTTTTTCAAGATGAGAAAAACTTGATAATAGCGCGTTGTGACAAACACCAGATACAGCACTGGGACTTGATCAACAGCCGATACTGCACCGTGACGTCACTAACCAGTAGGTGGCAGTAGTGTTCTTTGACAAACATGGATGCCTCCAGTAAAGGCACATTCAGATGAAAATTACTCTGAATTAAAAACATTCATCATTAATTGAACGGTATGTGATCATTTCATATTTAAAGTACTTTCAGAAGTTTGGATTTGAATATGGCCGGACTTTAAAACAACGATACAAAGCCAAAAATAACACGATTTTAATGTCGTAAAACTGTATTTCATATTAAAAGTACATGTAGAACTTGAGTTCTGAATCTGACCGGCTTTTCGCTTTACGGTCCGAAGTTATCTAATAATAATTTCTAATCCTCAAATGAAGATAAATATAGATTTAGCGGTTGATCCTACGCTTCTATCCCAACCTTACTCATGAGGATCCAGGATGCGAGGGCTGAGAAATGAGCTTTTCTCCCTCAGAAAGTGGTAGCTCTCTGTTACAGATGAGGTGAGATCTCAGTCATCTTGAAAGGTTCAGTATTGAACCGTTTCTCCTCCACCATAGAAAGAGTCAGTGGTCTCTGGACTCCCCTCTGAGTGTTCAGGAATGTTCCACCACATGAAAAGGCCCATGGAACAACCAGGACACCATGGAGGACCATGTCTGTGGGGCTGGCCTGAAAGCTCGCTTCCCAGCAGAGGGGTGTCTGTGGAGTCTCGCAGGCCTGCCGCCCCGCGGACCGTCCCCGATAAGCGAAGACGCTGAGTGTGTCGCATTCGCTCCTGATCCTTGTGGATGTTCTTAAAGTTCCCGGCATGCCAGCGCGAAATCTCCAAGGAAACATGTT
>JAGKQL010003954.1:2824-17016 GCA_018398635.1 Cyprinodon brontotheroides | reverse complement strand
TCATCATCATCATCATCATCATCATCATCATCATCATCATCATCATCCTTTAATCTCAATCTACCTCATAAACACAATTTGTTCTTCTTTGTTGCAGATTCCTTTTGGGAAGTTCTACACGGGCTCGGAAAAATGAGTGTAGCAGAATTTTCCCAAAGATCTATACCCCAACACTGAAATCTTCAAGCCTTCCAATTTCTCCCTGGATGACAGCCATCCTTCGTCATCCCTTTACCCCTTCTTCCCTTGATCCCTCCATCTCTTCTGACAACAAACCTTCAAACTCATAATTGTTTTGGTCATGTCCCTGCTAGTGAATTGACACGTTGCTACATACTTAGCACTGGCTTCCCAGGACTGTGTGCTGGGCACGCCCCTCTATTCACTCTATATATATGATTGTACCCATCAAGTAAACATCATTAAATTAGCTGATGACAGAACTGTGTTGGGGTTGATTTCTGGAGGTGACAAAACACACAGGAAGGAGGTCCTGAATCTGACAGCTTGGCGCTAATCAAACAATCTTGAACTAGAATAGAATAGAATTAATCTTTACTGTCATTATACTGTCACAAGTACAAAGCGACGAAATTAACTATCTGCATTTAACCCATCCCCTTGGGGAGCAGTGGGCTGCCATTGTGCAGCGCTTAGGGAGCAGAGTGGGGTTAAAGGTCTTGCTCGGAGAGCCAGAGTGGCAGTCTGTGGAATTGGGGTTTGAACTCTCAACCTTCTGGGATCCAAGCACAATGCCCTAACCACTAGGCTACATTCCCATAACTAAACATACAAAAGAAGTAATATCGACTTTCAGAAGAAGAAAACTGACCTTGAGCATTAAAGGTGTCTGTATGGAGAAGGTCTGTACCTTTAAAGACCTGGGCATTGTGATCTCTGAAGATCCGTCCTGGGCCTCTAACACCACAGGGTTCTCAGGTGAAATAAGTTGAAGAGCAAGAGCTACTGAAGTCCTTCTATCCTTATATTATAGTCCTTATATTACATTCTATCTCAGTGTGGTATGTTAGTTGCAGGTTGTGCTCAAAACTGCTCAGAGAATTATTGGCCACTCTAATTTCGGGTTAGTTTTCTCCTGATTCAAATCTGCTTCACCATGGCCGGTGCTACAGGGGCATCAGGTCAAGAACTAACGGACTGAAAACCATTGTTTTCCCTCGAAGACATTGTGTAACTAAACCAAAACCCAGAAACTATTTCTTGTTTTATGTATATTTTCTTTCTTAACATCGATAAGAAATGTTTGCACTGGTTGTTGTACTGCATTTTATTTGTCTGTCTTTTAAGTGATGGCACTTAAATCACTGGCCTCCGGAGATGGGGAAAAAAACTAATAACTCAAACCACTTTAAAAAAAAAAGTTAAAATACTTGGAAACAAAGTCCAGTGGATTATTTTTTTCTTTTTAAATCTTTTTTTAAATGACTATGACCTGGATGACTGAGAATCTTCACCAGCAACTCAAACTAACTAAACAAATATACAACACATAAAACAAATAATGATCTGGCCCTTGATTGCTGGGCTGAGCCTAATATAAAAGAACAGACGCAGGTGTATAAGATGAGCGATAACTAGGAACCAGGCACAATTAGGCAAGTGAATGAAATGAATAAATAAGGTCAGCTATCAGGGCAGATAACAACAAAATAGGGCGAATAACACTGACACTCTCTACTGCAATGCCTTCTTTACTGCCTAATGCAACCAAAATGTTAAAAATCACATGTTTATTTTTTGCCAAATAATCCAAATAGTTAAATAAATTAAGTGATAAATTTGCCTCTCTTTGCTGTTTCCTCTTTTTGGTGATAGATAGTTCTATCTGGGTTAAATTTGTTTGTCTAATTTCTTTCAGTACAGACCTCACCTTGAATCTGTATCGACCAAAGATCCTCTTAGTAGTGGAAAACCCTTAATAAAGACAGACCTCATTTATTGAGTATGAACTGCGGCAGACGGAATTAGCAAACACAGCTGTTGCTTAGAGGCCCAATAGAAGGTGGAGGCCCCCAAAAGCCCTTGGCCTAAAATATGAAATAAAGATCCTAAACTTTGTTTTTATGATAAAGCAAAACATTTTAAAGGGTTTAAAGTTCTTCTAAATATAAATGTTATGAATCAAAGAGAAACATTTTTTTATAATTTGATTAATATATTAAAAGTCAAACTGTTGTTTTTGTTCAAATAAAGCTTAAGTGAAAACTCAATCTCTTATCAGCTTCACCTGAACCAATGGCAATGTCCCTCATTCAGCTTCAGCCAATCAGTGTCAGGACAACACCTTCTCCAAAGCCTATCATCTTTCAAGATTCCCTTCATTTTTACTCCTGGCCTATCTTCTCTCCTGCCCAAAAGCGAAGTTTCACCCACCTCCATCATTCTCAGAATATTCTCAGTTCAACTCACCCTGTGGCTTACTCCAGCACCAGTGTCTGGGCCCCGTGACTTTAGGTTTGTCAGAATTAGCTACATCTTAATGGCTTAAATAATAAATAACATGGATATTTTATTACAAACTTATTCAAAGCCTGAAGCTTAAATGCACAGATTACTTAGCAATTAATAAGAAATTCTGAAAAGTAGACTATTATATACACTGCATGAAAAGTGAGATTTTCGTCCCCGTAAACCCCCGTAAACTCCCGCAGATCTGCCTGATTTTCGTCAGTTTCCGACAATTTGCAACCCGTGCTTGTCCGCGTTTGTCGTGCCACAAATTGTCGAAAACGTACCGTGACGTATGTGGAGAGCGATCAGCTGTACTAATGGCCCTAATTAGCATATGAATACAGCAAACCCGCGCGGCTGGCCAGGTCTGGCTTGAATAACCTTCTCAGTATTGGCTGAAACCACTATTCTCAAACAAATGAAATCGCTCGTGATTGGCAGCAAAACCACACGTGGCCACGCCAGGCTTTAATTTTCTTACTGAGTATTGGACGGAACCACTTCTTTTTAAACAAGTGAAGTCGCTCGTGATTGGTTGGCATATATATATATTTACATATATATATTTGTTCATATATATATATATATATATATGTATTTATTCATTCATATATATATATATATTCATATATTTATTCATTCATATATTTATTCATTCATATGCTGTGTATTTATGTTATCCTACACTACTACACAATTATTATGCTACCATCAAGGACATGAATGAATTTATACAGGAAATGAAGATTTGCCGGGAAGCTGTTTATGCAAAGAAAGAGCTTTATTAAAACACACACAACTATATACAACGCGTATCCAAACACATGCGTTTCTAAAAATTAAAAGTCCGTGAACGGTCCGTTTGCTTCCTCGGGGTTGGAGGTAACTGGCAGCATTCCCTCGGTAGCAGGTCCGATGTGCAGAGCGCCTACTGTGCGCAGCCCTGTGCTTCGGCGCCGCTTCTAACCGGGACTGCAACTTAACACAGAGTTCAGTGAGATCCGGCCTGCGAAATGGCGGCGACGTACAATCCATCCAGAGATTTACACCGCCGGGAAGGCGGACTTCAGGATTCCACTTCCTCATCTGCTTGCTTCTCTGCCTCTCGCTTTCAGCAGCTGAAAAAAAAATGAATCAGGCGCACTGCGTATGGACTAACCACATCTATTAATGCACCTGAAAAATAGTCACCAAATAAAGTCTTATTCTCTTTCTTCTGGGTCCGACTCGAGCAGATAGCCTCCGCCTGCATAGCGTGTTGGCTGGCAGCCTATATCTGGAAGCTCCTGCGCATCGCCTGAAAAATACGCCTTACAGGCAGCTGGAAAACAATTAAATGAGAGTGGTATAAATAAAAAATCAAACGCAAGTCACAGTAACAAGGAAGGAGAAAACATTAAAATTAAAAGTCACTTTACACAATAATGTCGCCTTTATCAACATCATCGGGTAAATCTGGACTTGCTGATTATGGCTCCGAGCAAAATAGGAGGTCACCGCCATTATGCTTACAGTAGTCTGTGAAAACAAAACGTGTGCTTAAGTGATCGATATTCATCCTGGTGATTCATTGCCTTTACCGCAGAATGAAAGCATATTCCTTAAATCTACCCTTGCTCCCGTTCATAGCGCCTGCAATTAGTCTCCGAGTTGTTAAGACCGCAGCGTGACTGCTACCCGTAATCACAAAAAAAAATACACTTTATCAAAAGCTTTTTCTTGTTCTTGTAAGAGTTAGATAGGCTAATAGCTAGGCTGCTATTAGCCGGTAGCTTAGGCTAGGCTGCAGCATTTAGCGGGGTCGAACATATATTTACGCGCTTTTATCTCTTCTTTGAGTTAGCCTTTGTTCGATGCAGAATCAGCCATCGAGTCAAGAGGAGTTTTTATCCAATCCAGGCGGCTCCGGAGCAGCCTGCGCAAAGCAAAGCGCGAAAGCATCCTCCACTATGGATCGAACCCGCCCGGCTCTAAGTTTCTTGGAGGTCGTGCAGAGCATGCCTTGAGATGAACCAGAATTTCGCGGATCCAGTAAAATAATTAAGAAATCATTCTTTTTTTTTTTTTTAAATCAAGGCCTTAATTGGCACGCTAAAATTATTTAAGCTATGTTTATCAGAGGTATTTATAATACTTTGGCAAAAATACTTATAAAAACAATTTAGATCGAATATATTATGTCGCTCAGTAGGAGAAAAGCTAGAGGATATATATATACGCATTATATATGTGTGTGTGTGTGTTTACATACATACAGGAGTCATGGAACTGTGCTTACAGTTCCTTCATATTTCATGTACACTAATAACTTGTGTACATGGTTCTTGTTGATGGCATTAAAATCATTTCTAATAGCATTTAAATAGCATTAAATTAGAGTCACTCATTCCTGTATGAACCCTGTGAGCGGCTTAATTTAATATGACATATTAAAAAAATCCCACCATCATCCAGCATATGTTCAGTTTCTGCCCAAATATTATATATTTTTGTGAAATTTTTGTAACGGGAATAAGGATAATTCAAAACTGCTTTTTTGAATGAACTTGTTCACTACTTCCAAACTCAGCATCTCTTTTCATTCCTGTAATAAGAAAGTTTCTTTTTGAATGGATTTCATTAAAGTTTAAGTCCCTGAGGTATAAAATAAATATTTTGATGGAGATGATGAAATCTGCTTCCTCGTTGGTGAATAACCAATAGTTAATAGAGGATCAATCATTTTAAATAAAGCAGGGTTAGCTAATTTTTTTTAATATATAAAATGTGTGCTATAATTTCTAGTCTACCCGATCTGTTGCACCTTTATATTTTATTTGGCACCGGCAGGTATTTGATGTTCTTTTTCCTGTTTGGATGCGGTTGCAATTGCTGATCTTAACCTGGCACCAGACCTTGTAACCACCGGTGTAATCTTCTGGTAGCTACTTCCAACAGGATAATACGCAATGTTATAAGTGAATCATCTCAGAATTCATTTCTTGAAACTTTTCCACTTAAAGCTACATTGTGTAGCATATTGACAGACAACATTTTATTTTTATCTTAAATACAATTTTTTTTAATAATTACTGCTCTAAATGTATTGCTCTGTCTGGCTAAATCTCTGTTTTGGTCTCCTATACTTTTAATTAAATAAATCAATTCAAGCTAAATAATGAGAGGCTATACTGAAACTTACAATCTCTCTTTGTATCAAAGAGATTTTCTTACCTCAGAAAGATGTCACTTGAATTACGCCCCCTGCAACCCTGGTTTGCATTTGTATAGCTCACAACATGTTCATTTACATGTTAAAGCCTCCCTAGAATTCCATGGGGGGGAGGCATGGAGGGAACACTGCCGAAAACTCCCGTCAATTTCTGACAATTTACGGGAGTTTTCAGCGAAAACTGCAAATTGCGTAAACTGCGTAACCTGAAGTTCCCGCGACAATCTACAGTGCGATTACGTATATTGACGAAAATCCCACTTTTCATGCAGTGATAACTGTTAATGTTGATGTTGGTTTAAAAATCACTCAAATATAATTTACAGATGGTCATTACCCATTTACCTTCTTTCACATATATTATGTTTTCAAGTGAACATAAATTGAAGTGCAATTACCGTTTTCTATTTGGAGGAAAATGTTATAAGCTTGCAAGCCTAAAAACCACAACACTGACCATGATGAACATGAGTGGTTACATTACACTGTAGGTTAAGATTGATCATTTTGAACAAAACATTGAGCCATTATATTTCAATACATACAGTGATCACTCTTTCAGTTTGATAATGATCTGAAGTATATGGACAAAGTAACTGTTTAATGCCTTTTGAAAATTAATTGAATGTTTCAGAATGTCTCAGCTCTTGTCAAAAAATTGTTGACAAGAACTAAAAGGTGGGTTCATGCAAGACAGCTGTCAAACCTGATAAAATTACACCAGGACTAACAGTAGAAATTGGACCATGGGAAAGGATACCAAAATTATATAGTTTAAACAAAAAAACAAAAAAACTGTATATTTAAAATAGTATGAAACTTATAAATTAAAAGAAACCTAATAAAAACTAAAATTAAACAAACAAAAATTGTATATCCCTTGTGTCCTCGCATTCCACAAATAGAAATTTGCTCACCTTAACTTAAAAAATTAACTTAAGTTCTTTGTAAGACCCTTACAGTCTAAACCTGCTCTTGGTTCGTAGCATTTGATAGCCCTTGGTGTTTTAGTATACTTCTGCCTGTTTTGTCCAAGCCTTCTTTATTTTTCATCCTTTCTATGAATGTTTTTCCGCCTATCCATGAGAGCCGCCTGTCCTCTGCCTGCCTGTTTAAATCTCGCTCACTCTGCGATGCAACTTCCGTTTTCAGCACCACGGACAGCTCCGTCTCTCTCATCCCCCCTCCCCTCCTCACCGAGACCTTATACAGCGGCTTGAGGCAGAGAGGTAAACTTTTGGCAATATCCTGACTGAAGGTTTGGAACCGGTGCATGCAGAGCACTGAACGCGTCCTTCTGCTCCCATGCCTATCAGAGACGCTCGCTGCCGCTAGAAACAACAGAATCCGCGACCCGACAAGGGAGAGGCTCCGGAGAAAGATAAAGGCTCCCGATATGAAATGAATATGCACGGAGACGATTCCGTGAGAAAGACCTGCCTTTATTTGCTGCGGGGGATCAAATTGTAATCGCGATCGTCTCAAAATAAAATACAAGAAGAGCCGAGTGACTCACAGCACAGAAACAGAACCGAGAGGTGGTTGAAGAGAGAAGGAACACTGAGCAGGAGGGAAGCGAAAGGAGGGAACCGAACTGCATGTGAGACCGCTGGTCCAGGCGCGCGCACACCGGAGGCAAGAGATGCAGCCTGCGAGCAAGCTCCTGACTCTGATTCTCCTCATCTTCATGGGCACAGAACTCACCCAAGTAGGTTTGCATTTTAACGCCATTTTCCACCTGTTTGTTTTGTTTTAGATATAAAAGGTTAATTGGATGTTAATTAGACCCTGAGAATAAGCCCTCTCCCCTTCTTTGGTAGATTAACAGCCTAGGATTACATGATGTGAATGCGTTGTGCTTTCACTATCTCCACCGCTGACAGATAAATGCCAGATCGGTCCTTGTTAGAGAAAGCTGCGATTTATCAGTTATCATTTCCACTATTATGGTATCAGATATGATGCTTGAAGCTTCCTCTGAAACATAGATTATCAATTGATAATGATGGAATGCTGCTCCTTACAGTTATACATCAGGGCTAAACAATCAAATGCAGTGTCTCACATTGGAGGTGGGGTGGGGAGGTGGGTTTTGAGCATGCCCACTGACCACTGTGTGACTTTGCTGGTGCATATGAGTGAAAGGAACAATTAGTTCAACAACAAGCTCAAAAGTGGCTCAATAAAAGGCTGGGTTGTTTATTAAAGATACATTTTACATGCAGTAAAAATCTGTAACATGAGACTCCATTGCAAGACAGTGAGGGGAGTGAGTATATTTATCACAGAGGCCCCTACTCTGGAGTGAAGTTTTTTTTTTTCATTATTTACTGTAATTATGCTTGCTTTAACACAAAGTCATATTTAAAACTGCATTGTGGATCCATCTGTAGCTGATAAATTAGAGAGAAAATAATATCAAATGTTGAACAAGCCAGTATCAATAAATTCTTTCCCTCCCAATGGCACGCCACAAGGCACAAACTCAATATTGTTGATGTAAAGTAGTTTGCTGCAAAAACCCTGCTGGCTCTGACAAGCAGCGTGCAGGAACAGTATTGACACAGTGTGGATGTGGGTGGGAAGTGGGGGGTGGGGGGTCCAACAGGTTTCAATGGAAATGTCACGAGCAGGGGGTAGCTAAATTCAGGGTTGTGTTTTGGTCTGTCAACAGGTTTTTACAGAAAAGCTGCATAATGCAGCTGCAGATACTGAAAAAGAAGCGGTTGGATGAACCCCCTAATTTGGAAACCCCTGATTTACTCTGGGATGTCAAACTGAGGAACTTAAGAGCATAGACAGCAATTCAGGAGGTGGAATGGGGCTAAGGGGGTAAAAAAATATTTGATGGCTTTGCAAAAGTTTGATTAAAATACATCAGATAACATCAAATTAAATTGACTGTTTGATCCCAACCTCTTAAACAGCTTCCATTTACTTCATGCTCCCACATGAAAAATGAAAGTCAGTGCTCACACACTGTAAACTTAGTAGTTTTCTTTAAAAAGCATTTCCATAAATTCTTTATATATTTAAATATTTTGAAATGAACTGAGAAGAGTTGTTAATTGTATTATACAAAAACACAAATAACTTCTTGTATTGATTTTGTCTGGGTAGTGTAAGTAAGGGGCTAATATTTTAACACTGTTTTAATTAATTCAGTCGAGGTTTTGACCAGTCTGTGAATATCAATTTACATGGATGTCTTCATCTTAAATTTATCTTTTTTTTTTGCCAAAAACAAAATAAGTAAATTCTCATCCTGTGCTTCTTTTACAGACAAAATAAATGTGTAATTATAAATGAATGATTCAGTGTAGAAACTGACAGTCCTTAAATTCCCCCCAATAAGGGATTTAAAAAAGTTTTTTTTTTTTTTGGAGCAGCAATGCCAACGGATGATGGGAGTGCGTTTCAGGTGGCTAGCCGTAATTCGAGTGTTAAACTTCTTCACTGTTTATTACACAATCCATTTTACTGTTGATACACACTGAGATTATTTCTTCATAACTTTCATAAAATATAACATATTTTCATACACCAGAGTTAAAAAGAGCATAGGGTGTTATTTTCCTTTAACAGTTGTGAAAAACAGTATAAATTGTCCCTCCTTTAGGGATGAATCAATGTGATGCATATCTGGAAACTTTGAGTATGATGTGACCAAAATTGGAAGATATAAAACAATATCACCAGCTGTATGTGTTGCTATTTATTAAAGCTTGACACAAATTAGCAGAATTGCTTACTCTTTGATTCATATTTGAAAAATAATCCTATTTGGTTTGTCTTGCTACTGTAGGAAATAGCAGTGAGGTGGGTTGTACATTTTTATGGGCTGTCTTTGTTCCTCTTGGTAGCTCCAGCAGTAGAGGCCAGAAATGTGCGTTGTGTTGTCCTCTTGGTGTTGTGCCTGATTTATGTGCAGGTCAGGGCCCACAACACACTGACACTCTTACTTTGATGACCTGGGAGGAGGTGGATATTATTCTAGCACCAGAGAAACAAAATGACAGAATACCCTGACAGCCAGAAGCATTATTGCTTTCCTTTCATGAAAACATAGTGTCCATTTCTGTGTAGGAGGAGAAAACTAAACATCTTCCCACCTCAACTCTGACTGAAACCGAGTATGGAAACAATCAGAGCTCTTTCTATACACATAATCACTGCAAGTCTTACTCCTGAATTACTTATCAGGAAAAAGCCACCACAGCAGTACTGCACTGCATCGACCTCTGATGCTGAACAATGATGCCCTCCTAAGGACTGCATTAAGTGCCATGCTCCAAAACTTTCCCACAGTTTAAATTGGAACGTCTTCTTCTTGATGTCTGGCAGCAGGAGCAGTAAGGCCTCTAATTAGCAGCACCATCCTGCATTGATTCTACTCACAGTTGTTCAAATACTGCTCCCCGAATTTGGCTTTATAAACCCCACGTTCTTTCTTGGAGCAGAAGTAAGCATTCAGAGCAGCATCTGTTCCTCACCTATACTGCCTGATCCACCAATGGGTACCTTGGCAACACAAGATGGAGCAGTTGGTGCAGTTTAAAGCCACCTTTTTGACACTGTGCAACATGGTTATTTAAAAATTAGCTCAGATTTTAAAGATTTGGTTGCATATGTATGTAGATAGTTTTTTTTTTCTAGAGTGTTTTTAAAACTTGTTCGAAAAAACATAAAATAAAAAAAGGGTTTAAACAGTAATACTTAGTCTGGCATTACATCAGTTCAGAGTGAATTTCATTATGTGTGGTGTGATTGGCAGCCATGATTATGATTCATTATGCTCAGCTCAGGCAAAGGGTGGAGAGAAGGAAGGAAGCAGAAGAGGAGTAGGTGGAGGTACAATGCCTTTTACAGTCCGTTTCTACTCTGCAATATGGGATTTTTTTTTTCTAGCTTATTTTGTTTTCACGTTTTGTACCTGTTTGTGAAAAGGTAAAACTCCGAATTCTGTATATGACATTGTGGTTGTCCTACAGGGTACAAACAACCACAGCAGCACAAAGAGCCCAGGCAGAGGTGCTAGCCTCATGAAGCTTTAATGCTGAATTCTAAAGCAGTGGTACAGTAGGCTGTTCTGGAGGTGTTTTGTAAAATATGGCAGTTTGTTTTGGTGTTTTTTCTAGGAGATCTGTACCTTTTACCTACCACATATTTAAAAATGAATATCCTGCATTATAATAACTATTTATTAATATTAATGTCAGAAAAACACCCTGAATATCAGTTCAATGGATTGCTGTTCTTCATTAATATAAATCTCCTGAGGATAAATGATCAGTCAATGCTACAAGGCATATCCGCCAATTTATCTTGACAAACAGTCTGATTGATCCATTCAGAAGAGGGTCAATGATTATTAATTGTTTTCTGTCATCATGATTAAATCCTGAGCACCTTAGCTCGATGCTGTGTCAGGCTATTTTGAGATAAGGGTAAGGGTACAGGCTACAAGAAGGATCATTTTAGAAAGAAATAATGGGAATCTGATAATCAATATAAATGTCTTCCTTCCTTGTCCTTTTTCTTTCTTTTTTTGTTTTTTAAAACACACCAAAAAAAAACACATGAAAAAAAAATCTATTTTAATTGATATCCAAAAACAAATCTTGCGCAACCAGGGCACCAGACCAGCGATCAAACCCATGGGGCTCACATTGCCCTTAGTCCAGTCGTGAGAATACATCATTAGAAGCTCCCGCTGTCCTACGCTAACCTTCATCTCGTTATACAATCTAAGTGGACAGCAAAGCACAGTGGTGGGTGAATAGCTGTCAATGAAACTACTGTCACTGTGAAATCCCACCTTAAAGGTCATCTACAGTAAATGAGAGAAGCCGCAGGTGGAGGAGAATACTAGATGTGAAAATAATAGACATGTACAGAGATTTTACTTATCCTTTCTTGCAGAGAAAGGCATTATACAGATTGTTCACCTATGTAATCAGATTTTTAACTTGTATCCTGTTGATCTATTACATGGCTGAATTCTGTTCAGCCATTTACAGTTCAGTTCAATATAAAATACTTTATTGACGTATATGTTTTTTTTTTAGATGTTTATAGCTGTAGGCAGGAAGGATCTCCTAAAAGGGTCTGTTTTTGCACATAAAGGGGAGGAGCTTTTGACTGAAGACACTCTGATGTGTCTAACAGTCCTCTAAAAAGGATGCTCACTGTTCGCCATTATGTTCTTTGTTTTTTTTTTTGTAAAATCATTTCCAGAGGTTTAAGAAAAGTTAATTCTTTATTAGCTTTTTGAGCTGCTTTAAGTAATTTACTTTAATGTTGTTACCCAAGCAGGTGATAGAAGAAGAAATCACACTTTCCCTTAACAGACATAGAAGATTTGTAGTATCTTGCTGCCAAGAAACACTGAAGCCTCCTTTAAGAAGTACAGTCTGCCTTGCCCCTCCTTGTAGATGGTTTTCACCAGTGTGTTTCCAGTCGAAATCTGTATTTAGGTGGACCTCCACTGCTTCTTCCATGATTATCTGTCCTTCCAAGCCAGTAATCTTACATTTCTAAAAGGGAGGGGCGCCCCAAATATTTCCGATGATGAAGAAGAAAAATGAGGAATGGCTTTTTAAGTGCCTGCAACATTCATTTATCAGCAACAGAGACAGATGGAGACCAAAGTGGCGTATGTTAAATCACAAACATGCATTCCCTGAATTGCCATAATCAATCTTTTTAGGGTGGAAGATCTGCAGATTAAAATAAAGATTTTTAAATCAAAATGTCAAGACCTTAGCCCTTTTCTGGTTTAAAATAATTTTTAGCAGGATAACTAGTTCTTAGGTGAAAATAATACAATCAAAAAGGTACACAGTGTGTCACTTTCATGTTGCTTTTAGGATTTGAAAAGGGAATTTGTCAACATAAAAAAGGCTAAATGTAATCTAAAAAAAAAAGCCCTGTAATGTGCTTAAATGACAAGCTACTATGTCTTTTGTTGTTGATGTTTTTTTTTTTTTTTTGGGGGGGGGGGGTTCAGTTTTAATATAATATTTACATATATATGTTTTTTTTTACTGACTGCACTGAGGGTTGTTCTTCAAGCAAACTGCATGTTTTAGAGTATGTGCAGCAGGCAATTAATCACTAAATTAGTGATGATTATTAATAAGTGAGTGATTATTCATCTGAAGGGATGTATTTTCACAGTTTGAGTCAGCAAGAGCTAATGATATTGAAGGAGCATCTTCTTTTAAAGTAAGACATTTTAACCACTTACTGGAGTTTAAAGTTAGGGAAACTGTATTGGTAAGGAAAACACTAGGATTCAACCAAACTTTGTTGGTTTTGATCCACATACCATCGGAAGAGACTTTGTGGGTGTCTGCATAATAAATCCCCTGTACACATCTCTAGTAAGGGCACAAAAGACATCCACAGCTAATAAAACATTTGTTTTTTTTTTTTTTATATTATTAAGTACTATTTGAATCTTTTCTAACATGAATGAAACAAATAAACTTTAAAAGCGAGACATTTAACCATAAAGATCCTGAATTTGAGAGCTCTGCTTACACCACCTTGTTAATTTAGGGTTTTATTTGGTCAATTTAAAATAAATATTCCCCTGGTTCAAAGCAACAACAAAAATCAGTTCATGGCCATTTACAAGCAGAAGCTAAAAGAAAATGTTGTGCCAGCCATTCTGTTTGGAATCCAGCACATAATGCACACATCCTACCTCAAGTAAACACATTGTTGAACACTTAGCCACACAAAAAAACACACATTTTTATAAGATTTAATTCATCAAATATTTTTCCCACTTCAATTCACCCTTAAATATATTTGAACTCAAAATAGCTTGTTTTAGCTCATCACTACAACTATTGCAGAATTTAACTCCTTTATTTGAGCTCTTAACCCTTTATATGGCACTCAGTGAAAGACTTTAAATATCTAAATTTCAAGTAAAGAGTGCACTGCAAAAAACTGAAATCTAAGTACTGTAAGTAGCACCCAAAAAGGTGTATTTTCTTAGATTGAGCAGATAGGAGTGGGGCCTTACCGATGGAATAATAAAATGTACATTTAGAATAAGGAAAAAAATGCAGTCTCTATTTCAACTGCATAATATCAAATAATCTGATTTTAAGGACAACAATGCTCCTTCATAGGAGATGTTCAAATTGAAGGTAAATACACTTATTTTAAGACATTTCTAAATTTTAGATCATTTTTTAGTTTGTAATTGGAATCCAGGAAAAAACCTTATTACCTTTGTAACATTCAAAAACATGGATATTTTTGATGGCAAAATTATTGTCAGTTAATAACAAAAGAAACGCCAAGTTGCCCAAATATGTTAAGAAAAATAACAAAAGCGCTTCTATAAGAAATTCATGAAAAACACAGAAAGTGAAAGAAACACATATTTTTGGGTACAACATAACATTAGAGGCTTATTAACTTTTTAACTTCACTTTTTAACTTTTCAATTAGCTTTTTAGCTTTTTTTCTTGACTTAACTTTTTTTTTT
>JAGKQL010003952.1:0-17185 GCA_018398635.1 Cyprinodon brontotheroides | reverse complement strand
AGCCGAGAAACATAGTCTCTCCAGCGTGTCTGGAATGTTTGAGAGGCTTTCCTGGTGGGGCGATGCCGGAACACCTCACCAGGGGCGTCCGGGAGGCATCCTAAACAGATGCCCAAGCCACACTCAAGCTGGCTCCTCTCGATGTGGAGTAACAGCGGCTCTACTCCGAGTCCCTCCCGGATGACAGAGCTTCTCACCCTATCTCTAAGGGAGAGCCCAGCCACCCCTACGGAGAAAACCCATTTCGCCCGCTTGTATCCGGCGATCTGGATTCTTTTCCGGTCATGACCCAGAGTTCAGCGACCATAGATGAGGGTAGGAGCGTAGATCGAACGGTAAAAATGAGAGCTTGCGCTTTTGACTCAGCTCTCTCTTCACCACGGCGGACCGGTACAGTGCCGGCTTCACGCGGCAGATGCTGCACCAATCCGCCCTTCGATCTCCGCTCCCTTTTTCCTCATTAGGTGAACAAGATCCCAAGATACTTAAACTCCTCCACTTGGGGCAGGACACCCTGCTCAACCTGGAGAAGGCACTCTACCCTTTTCGGCTCAAGACCATATTTTCCAGTTTTGAGGCACTGATCCCCATCCGGCGCTTCACACTGACGAAGCTGCCGAACCGATCCAGCGAGCTGCAGATCACTGACCTGATGAAGCCAATAGGACCACATCATCTGCAAAAAGCAGAGAGGCGCAATCCTAAGGCCACCAAAACGGATCCCCTCAACACCTTGGCTTCGCCTAGAAATTCTGTCCATGAAGGTAATGAACAGAATGGGTGACAAAGGGCAGCCCTGGCAGAGTCCAACTCTCACTGGAAAGCGAGCCCGACGACTTACTGCGGCAATCGCGGACCAGACTCTGACACCGGTCATACAGGGACCTGACAGCCCGTATCAAAGGGGCCCAGCACCTGCGTACTCCCGGAGAACCCCCCACAGGGCCCCCCAAGGGACACGGTCGAACCCCTTCTCCAAGTCCACAAAGCACATGTAGACTGGTTTGAGGCGAACTCCATGCACCCTCCAGGACCCTGCTGAGGGTATAGAGCTGGTCCAGCGTTCCCACGACCAGGACGGAAACCACACTGCTCTTCCTGAATCTGAGGTTCGACTATCCGGCCGGACCCTCCTCTCCAGCACCCCGAATAGACCTTGCCGGGGAGGCTTTAGAGTGTGACTCCGCTGTAATTGGAGCACACCCTCGGGTCCCCTTTTTTGAATAGGGGGGACCACCACCCCAGTCTGCCAATCCAGGGGGACTGCCCCGATGTCCATGCAATGTTGAAGAGTTGCGTCAGCCAACACCACCCTACAACATCCAGGACTTTGAGGAACTCCGGGCGGGATCTCATCCACCTCCGGGGCCCTGCCACCGAGGAGCTTTTTAACCACCTCGGCGACCTGCGCCCACAGAGATTGGAGAGCCCAGTCCAGAGTCCCCAGGCCCAGCTTCCTCAATGGAAGACATGTTGGTGGGATTGAGGAGGGTCTTCATATTCAGCCCACCCCATGACGTCCCGAGTCAAGATCAGCAGCACACCATCCCCCCACTATAAACAGTGTTGGTGCTGCACCGCTTCCCCCTCCTGAGGCGCCAGATGGCAGACCAGAATCGCTTCGGGCCTTGCGGGAAGTCTTTCTCCATGGCCTCTCCAAACTCCTCCCACACCCGAGTTTTTGCCTCAGCAACCATCCGAGCCGCTTCGCCCGGTACCCATCAGCTGATTCGAGTCCCACAGGCCAAAAGGCCCGATAGGCCTCCTTCTTCAACCTGACAGCATCCCTCACGGAGGTATCCTGCGCAGATTGAGGGTTGCCGCCACGACGAGCACCGACAACCTTGCGGCTGCAGCTCAGATAAACCGCCTGCGACAATGGAGGCAGCGGAACATGGTCACTGGGACTCAATGTCCCCCACCTCTCCGGGATGTGTTCGAGAAGTTCTGCCGGAGATGGGAGTTAAAGCTCCGCCTAACAGGGGACTCCGCCAGGCGTTCCCAGCAGACCCTCACAATACGTTTGGGCCTGCTAGGTCTGACCGGCATCCTCCCCCACCACGGAGCCAACTCACCACCAGGTAGTGGTCAGTGGAAAGCTCAGCACCTCTCTTCACCCGAGTGTCCAAGACATACAGCCGCCAAGTCCGATGAAGCGATGACAAAGTCGATCATCGAACTGCGGCCTAGGGTGTCCTGGTGCCATGTGCACATATGGACACCCTTATGCCTGAACTATGGTGTTCGTTATGGACAATCCATGACAAGCACAGAAGTCCAACAACAGAACACCACTCGAGTTCAGATCAGGGCGGCCATTCCTCCCAACCACGCCCCTCCAGGTCTCACTGTCATTGCCCACGTGAGCGTTGAAGTCTCCCCAGCAGAACGCTAATATTATATCAGTGTTTAAACTCTTAGTTAATAAAGCTTGTCCAAGCTTCAACAACAGCTCACAACACATTACTGTAGCATAGCGTAGCATGCAGTCCATCCTGTTAGCTTTGTCTTTACTCAGCAGTAAACGCATAAAATAATCAACATTATCAAAGGAAATATTGCTTCTTCTGTCCATAATTGTGCCAGACCTGCGAACCTTTTGTCCATGTCCATTGGAAGGCTTGAGTTTCATCCAGCAGCTGCAGTCAGGCTAACAGCAACCAGAGGCTTCTTTGTCTCAGGCTCACAGCAGGGGTCCTTAGAAGGCCATTGCATTCAGTCTGGCTCTATACGTTCTGAAAATCAAGAGAAATGTGTTGCAAAAAGTCTGTTTTGCAGCAGTCTGGCTTATCTTTGATCATTCCAGAGAGAATTTTCGTTGGAGACCCTTCTGGAGTGGACCCCAGCAGCTTAATGGGGAAAGACAGGAGGAAAGAGAGAGAGTCCTGTGTGTTCTGTGGTTTATTCTGTTCTCATACAGAGGGGAGTGGTTGGTCACACCTCTCTGGGAGTTGGGAACCAGTGTTCATATAAAATATGGACACTGGTTCCTAATGTCCAAAATCCATGGTCATGGCATATGGCATAACACCATTGAACAAAGATGGATAAATCCCATCTTAAATGGAGGAGAAGATCAAAGAGAATAGCTCATTAAATAACCTGGTTGGAACTGGATCTAACACCCAAGTTGAAGGCTTAGATCAGTGGTCCCCAAACTTTTTCCTATGATGGCCACATATCTTTTCCCTTCTCTGATTGGGGGCCGGGGTCAGTTTGTAACAGAAAAATTGTGACGATGGCAAGAGTGCCTAAACGTAAAAAATGTATTGATTTCCAGAAAGCACAATCAAATAACCCTTTCTGGATTATTCACAGAGCAAAAGTCAGGAAATAAATAACAACACTATTTCTTAAATAAATAATAACCAAAAAGCTCTCTCTGGGTTCTTCACATAAAAAAGTCCATGGAACATAAACTTTCTGTTGTGCCTTGCACAATCTTAAAAGGTTCAAGTTTAGTTGTCAGAGCAGAATCTCTTACTTAAATGGCTCATATGAGAAGGCTCCCAGAGTTCTTGTGTTCCTTTCTTATAATCTTGTTGGAGGTTCCAAGAGCTTGTGGACATCACTGTTTGCAGCTCTCTCTCTCATCAACTTCCCTGTGAAACCCACAAAGCAAGCAGACTAAGAAACTGAACTAAGTGATACAGCACCTACACAGCACAACCAGTACCACTACCAGTATGGTTATGGAGATGGATTTTATCCCAGTATATTTTATTATGATTATATTTTTATACTCAGAATGACTCATTCAAATCAGAAAAGTGAACTTACTGTTATATGTTCACCAGTGTGAACTGTGGGCCTGCATCTTGCTGGTGAGAAGTTGAATGTCAGGTTCCATTTTAGTCACTGCCAGTCTCACCGAGGCAGATGTTCATCCGTCAATCTTGATCTCATTGAAGTTTTCAGCAGTTTCATCCATGAAAAGGTTTGCAGATATACGTGCTGCCAAAAAGTGTGGATATCTCCATTGCATGTTTTTATATGTTAGGGTACGTGTCGTTTGGGAGGGCGGCATAGAAGTCAATCAGACTGTCGGGCTTGAACGCGTCTCTCAGAACATCACAGTTCTGTAACTCGGCCAACTCAAACTGATAAGAAGGCTGGCCTTCATCAATGTTGGCAACAAAGGAGTTCTGGAAAAGAGGGATTTCTTTTGCATAAACATATAGTTCACGGAATCGCACACAGAACTCTGCCTTTAGCATTTCCAGTGCTTCCACACACTTTTCAGCTGGAAAAGGGACCGCTGGGTTCTCTGCAGAGAGATTTTGTGTAGCAGGGAGATGGATAAAACTGTGCTTTTTCACTTGTCCCAAAAGCAGCTCTAGTTTCACCTTAGATGCTTTTATGTGGGAATACATTTCACAAATGAGTTTTCCCTGGCCTTGTAGCTGCAAGTTGTTCAGCATTTCTGTCATGTTTGTTTAAAATGCAAGGTGCCATTTCCATTCTGGGTTGATCACCTCTCACGCCATTTTTTTTTTGTGAATGAAGAAATGCATTAATTTCAGGTAGCAGCTTGTAAAAACGCCTCAAAACTCTGCCTCTCTGTAGTAAAGCATATCTCAGTGCACAGATTCCAGTTCTAACAGGAATTCTTAGAACTGCCTGTGTTTAAGTCCCATTGCTCTGATGAAGTTTATGCATGACACCACAACCTTCATGACAGAATTCGACATTAACACTTTGCAGCACAGTGCTTGCTAGTGAATGAGGCAGTAGACTTGTAACGGGGCGGTGAGACCTCGTTGTTCAATCTCCCGGTTCATGCCTCCAATTAGACCCCGAGACACGCCCACCATACGAGGAGCCCCATCAGTTGTGATGCTGGCCAGCTTCGACCAGTCCAGGTCCAACTCTTCCATGGTTTGGTACACTTTGCCGAAAATATCCTCCCCCGTCGTAGTCCCTTTGAGACTTTGGAGGGCTGCCAGCTCCTTGCAAATCTCAAAGCTTGCAGAAACTCCACAAATAAAAACTAGCAGCTGCGCGGTGTCTTGCACGTCCGTGCTCTCATCAAGTGCTAATGAAAAAAAAACAAATTCTTTTGTCTTCTGCTTCAGCTTAGCATATACATTACCCCCGATTTCTTCAATGCGTCTGGTGATTGTACTCGCTGATAGACTCACTGCATCAAAGATGTCTTTCTTCTCTGGACACACCTCCTCCGTGACAGCTTTCATGCATTTCTTGACAAACTATCCATCAGTGAAGGGTTTACCGCTGCTTGCTATCAGTTTAGTAACCCGAAAGCTAGCCCGAACAGATGACTGGTTCAGCTAAGCTTGGCGTACAAATGTATTCTGCTGAGCAAACAGTCAACTTTTTAGCTTTGAGAGTTTGTCTGCTCGCATTTGGCCTTGCAAGCTATCATACTTGTCTTTATGATGGGTTTCATAGTGTCTCCGCAGGTTATATTCTTTGAATACCGCCACTGCCTCTTGACAGATGAGACAGACAGCCTTTTCTTTGAATTGAACAAAAAAAATAATCGCTTGTCCAATTCAGGTTAAATAACCTGCATTCTTAATGAATTTGTCTTTACCTAATCTTTTCGCCATTATTGAGTTCTCTCTTTCCGGAAGATTTTTTGCTGGGGGTTGCCAGATAGGGGCACAGACCCCAAAAGGGTGGAACACTGTCACGTTATATGTGTGTATGAAATAGTTACTAATAGTTAATAATGAAAAATCTTCATAATTAAGGAGCATACACTTATATGAAAAAATACTCTCTGGTATTGTTCAGGGGGCCGGACCTAATGTGGAGGCGGGCCGTAGTTTGGGGACCATTGGCTTAGATGAAGACAATAGTTTTGCCAACTCTGAAAGTTCAACTGGATCAAAGCAGGCTAAACCTGGTTCAGATTCCATGACCACCTCAGATACAATCGCGGATAGAGGACTGGTAATGATCTTTTTATAAAGTATCCCATGAAATCGCTACTGCTAAGAGCAGGTGGAATGGACGGTTCAACAGAGTTTGACAACTGGATTAAAAAGAAATCTAGGACTATTCTTATTCTCCTCTATTAATGAGGAGAATTATGCTGCTCTTGCTTTACAAAGAATCATCTTATGCAGCAGTAAACTATTTTTCCGGACTAGGTAGGATTCCCGTAGGCCTGTGAATCAATATTTTCCCTCCAGTTTCCTAGAATTTTGCTTCAGAGTGCGCAGCTCTGCATTACACCAAGGAGCCAGCTTTCTATTTTTTGTTGTTTTGTTTTTTTTTCATTTTGAAAGAGGCTGTATTGTCTCAGGTGGTACACAGAGAACTAGCAAACCCATCAATAAAAGCATCAACCTGTGAAGGGGAATAAGCTAAGCTTTTGCACTCTGCAGCACTGCTCAGCGACATAGAGGAGAGAGAGTGAAACAGATTCTTTAAAAATGATGACTGCACTATCTGATAATGACCTGATAAGGTGGAGGTTTTGGGGGAGGAGAAGTTGGTTAAAATAATCCTGAAAGGTTATTAAAAAGTGGTCAGAGAGGACAGGGTTGTGCCATATGTCAGCAGTGCGCTTGTGCTTGGATGAGACCGCAAGTACCTGGTTCAATCCCCTAAGCCTGCAATCTGGTAACCTGACAACAGCCAGATGCATGTCTAGCGCCACCTAGCTCCACTCACATACATCTGGGACACTGCTCATTGAAAGTGATTTCCCCAACCAAATTTATGGTCTGGCCAATCAGGACGCAGGGCGGGTGTTTCTTGGATGTGACGTAGTGGAGAAGCGTGCACAATGTTGCCTTTTATCTGCACATTTTCATGGCAGAAACGACATTGATCATTTACCGACATTGCGCTGATTCCACTGTTGCTATATCCAAGATGTCGGCTGTTCTGTTTTGTTTTTTTTCCTGCGTAGCTCTCACAGCGTCACGGGGTTAACTTCGGTGTGAGTGGTTGAAATAGCACGCCGATAAAGATGACAGACAAGTGGCTTATCCAATCATATGCAAGGAGTTTTGATAAGGCCCAGCCTTCAGTAAAGGCAATTCCTATGGCGGGGTTCCCAGATGTATGTGAGTGGAGCTAGGCGGAGCGAGACATGCATCTGGCTGTTGTCAGGTTAGCAATCTGGGTCTCTGAGCAAACAAAAAATACCTTAACCCCACATCACTCCCCAGGAGCTGCACAGTGGTAGCCCACTGCTCCCCAAGGGAGGATTAAGATGCAGAGGTGAATTTCTCTAGTGTGAGAAATTTCATTTTCTGAGGAGTTGAGCCATACGCATATATTTTTGGTTCGCTGGTTACATCAATGCATTCAGAGGTGAAATAAATTGTTGATGAGCACATGGTAAAGTGCAACAGAAGCTGCTGCCTATGATTGCTCTACAGAAAGGATTCCTCATGATGGAATCTTACATGCGTTGTGATATTTCAATATATTTTTTGCCTACATCAGTAGGGGTGGTAGGTTATTTAATCAGATATTATTTGGAATATCATATGTTGTTTCTGCATACACGCCCTTCTGGTAGTGCATTAGAACAACAAAATAAAGTGTGAGTTGAGCTCACATCATGATCAAATAAATAAATTCACCACAACTTTCATTCAAAATATAAGAGTTTATTAATAAAAATTCAGCTCAAGGTCAAACATATTTCAGTTAAAAATGGAATCAAACTCAACTAAACTAAGCTACTATATAAAAAGAAAGAAAAACATGGTTGAAAACCATAATCAATGAGATGAAATTAATGAAATAAATTAAATGATTTTACAGTTCAGGATGGATTTTGTGTTTGCAAACCACAGTTTATATTGAAGAATTTGGGATATTCAAATGAGCTTTTCACTAATTTAGAGCGATTCAAATGTTTTCAAAGCAATTCACAATACAAATCCATGAAGTGAATAAAACAGTATTTAGCTAAATAATCTTTTATTTAATAATTAGCTTAGTCCAAAATTATTTACCTTCAATTAATTGATTCTTTGTCTCCTTTAAAGGTACACTATGCAACCGGTGTTGATTTTCCAGTGAGGCTCCCCTCAGAGGGCTTAAAGTAAAAGTGCACTGTCGTAAATATGCTCAGCTGTTCTCCTGGTTTCTCCGTCAAGCCAGAAGCGCGGTTGGTTTTGAGCTTAGCAGTGAATGACTAGCGCTGTGTTCACACTGGATGTAGCTGGTAGCGACAGAAGCAGCGGTTTACATGCAAAGGTCCAATGGCTGGCGCTTTTTTTGAGCTGCAGGCGCCAGCACGTCCTGGCGGCTGCAGCAAGCTTGCGGTCGGATCCCGAATGCGTTTGCGCGGGGAGAGACACAGCGCTGATGATCACTGCTCTTAAACAGTTTATTGGCGCCTAAATTAACTTAAAATGCAGAAATCTGCGAGGCAGAATATGCAGTTTGGATTATTTAGATGAAAAACACCACCAGATGCCGTGGTGAACGCTGCTGATGAAGCGGATCCATACTGTCGGCGCATCCCTGGTATGTGGGGTCTCTGGCGGCTCCGACAGAAAAAAAATGATGAAGAGCAGGATAATAATCTGAATGAACTGACTGCACTGATTAGGTTTTCAGGTGTATTTTCTCACTTAAAAACATATTAAAACTACTTTTATTCCCAATGATCACAGCAAATATAGCTGCAAGGCAGAGAAAGGATAGTGAAGCTCGCGCCCAGCAGCGCCTCAGACACACTTTTGCAGCCAGAGCGGCAAAGCACAAGCTCAGCAACTGGCGTCAGTACTAACTGGTACAAGCAGCAAAAATGAGCTGAAGCAGCAGATCGCGTTTTGCTGCTTTGCTGCGTGAGCGTGGCATAACTGCACAAAAGATTACGCCACTGTGCTATAGCGAGAATGCTTTTAACTGGGGGTGTAGCAGTTCTAAGCCGTAAAGCAAGACTGACTCTCACGAGACTTCTGAGCCTGTGGGTGCGGGTCAGTGCTCCTGCAGTTGCAAGTGCAGTATTTCCCCACAGACCACCAGGGCGGCCGAAAACCACCTTTGTTCAACCTGAAATGACTCATTTAATCATCCATAACGTTATGGAACACATTAATTAACTTGAAAAATGTTGCATAGTGTCCCTTTAAACTGAAGCTGACAGTGAGCACAAGGATTCCATTAAATAATGTTTGTTCATAATTTTTTAATCCCAATGTAATGAGTAGTATATGAGAAAACACGTTAACATTTACATTATATTGTGTTTAAACAATTATTGAAATAAAGCTTGGTTTGGATTTATACACAAGAACTCAAACATGTTAGCATAGCGTACTAACTCTACAAGACACCTCTGGGGGTCTGGGATCCCTAGGGCGCGTTGCCCTCGGGCAGGGGCGTCGGGGGTTCGGGTTCTTTGGGTAAAGCTGCTTGGGGTCTGGGCCTTTGTACGCCCGGCTGTCTGGCCCTGCCCCGGCCTCTGGTGTGCTGGGGGGCCTGTTGGGCTGGGGGGCGCACGGACATTAACACCTATGGCAGATGCTTGGTCTGGATGTCTTTTGTCGCTTGTGTGGTGAGTGGTTTGAGTGTTAATGTAGGGGAGGAATCTCATCTCCGGTTGGGGGGTGGGGGTTGGTGGTGGAGGGAAGAGGATTTTAGAAGCGCTTCAGTAGGGCTGGGTGATAATTCAATAACGATATATATCGATCGATAGACGTGTGGCGCGCAATAGAAAAAAAGAGAGTCGATAAAGTTCAATAAATAAAGCGCCCAGTTTTCCTTCCTTCTCATTGTAGCCTAGCATGTAGGTTTATGCTAGTCACTACTTCCTCCCAACCAATCGCAATCGCGGACCCAGGCACGCCGTCACCAAAAGCGCCGCCCTCTCAAACCACAACACAGAGCACATGAAATGTCGCGCAGCAAGGAGAGGCTGAGGAAATTGTTTCAAAGAAGGGTTTTTTGTAGTTAAGCCAGTTTGGCAGTATTTTGGTTATGGCAAGTCGGACAAAAACAAACCACAGTCATCTGGAAAATGTGTCGGGAACCAGTGAAAACGAAGTCTGATAACACAACCAACTTTTTTTATCATCTTATCATCTCAGCTGCTCACACCCGCAGGGAGTACGAGCTGTGTAGGCCCCCGACGCTGCTTTTTTTCTATATCGCCCAGCCCTAGGCTTCAGGTCTGGCTCCCTGTCTCGGTCTTGGCCTGTGCCGTCCCCTGTTGAGGCTTAGATGCTGGGGTGGGGGTTGTGCATGGTGCGCGCCGGCTAGCCAGCCAGAGTTCTCGTGAGTCTCCTCTTTTTTGGATTGATCCTCAATGTCCAAAATTATTATCATGGTTTATGGCCCAGCATTTTTCAGTGATTCATCAAAATCAGGACTGAGTCCTGGATCAGAACAGAACCAGGAACCACTGTGGAATTATTGTTGGTTACTCGAGTAGATATTTTGGAATGTTCTGCCTCTTCATTTAAGGGTAGCTCAGAGTAGAAACTTTATAATCTCTGCTGCAGACCCACTTCTTTGCTCTGTGTTTCTCTTACATGTTTATAAAACTTTGGGAAACCCCAAACTTCCTTTGCAAAAGAGTGTTATAAATAAACCAAACACTAGAGCATCTGCAAAGATTTACTGATGAATTTTAAACAAAATAAAAATGAATATGGATTCAAGCAGTATTTAGTTTTCAAACCTTTAAACCAGTTTCTTTTAATGCATCATTCAGATCACAAAATCTAAAGAAAAAGTTTCTGTTTGGGCTGACTGTTTACAGCAGTGTACCATCAGTAGATCTGACATGTTTGGACCCAAACTAACCAGTTGAAACCTATTCACAGGACTGGTCGAGGACAATCAAAGACCACAACAACAAGTCAATGACGATCATGAAGGTTGTTACAGAGGTTCTGAGATTCATGAAGGACGACGCCCTGGAAACCATCAAAGGTCATCCAGAAGGTAGAGAGCTCAGAGCCTCTGACATCACCTGGGTGCTGTGTATTACTGGCAACTGGGAATATTGGACAAAACGTTTCCTGAGGGACGCTGCAGTTGAGGTAATATTATGGTTCTAATGAGGCTGCTAAGATGTCACTGAAAAAAATTAGAAAGGCAGGCAGTTTTCTTGAAATACGTATTGTGCTTTATATGCAATTGTCATGGCTCAGAACGGAGGACACAGTACTCAAGGCAGACAGACAGACTGACTGATTATTCAAAAAGCATTTATAAAAAAAAAAAGAACTGCAGAAACAGCAGCTATGGAGTTTATCGCAGAAACCTCTGCAGAAAGGTTATTAACCACGTAAATCTGACGGAGGAAGATTATGATTATAACCTGGTTTTCAAGTTAAGTCCATGCCAAGAGAACGAGGGAGGATCCAGCCGGTGGGCTGCCAACAATATGAGGTGGACACTGCCGAGGGTGTCCCAGATGCTGTAGCCCCGGAGGACAGAGAACAAGCAGAACGAAGGCAGAAAAATCTAGAGAGCAAAGCCAAAGCCGGGGTCAAGGACGTACTTAGGCTTAACAACCAGGAGATCAGAGGTCCGAAGAGCTTCAAGAGGGAAATCCACAATGGTAACAGAAAACAGTTTCAAGTTCAGTAAACAGGCAGAATCCAACAGGAGTCCAAATACACAACATGTTCTCATTATCAGTTCATATGAAATAGTACGAAAAGTTATGCACACTATTTTGTATGTTTTGGACGTTTTTCCTCAAAAAACCAGATCAGTGTGCATGCGCTGGCAGACAGAAAAAAAAAGCAGATCCGCGGATGGACGTAAAACTGGGAAAAGCAGTGCAATCATCACTTATTCATGTCTAACTACGTAGCTTGCTGTTTTATATCTTAGGGTGAGGGTGAGGGTTAGGGCTAATTGTAATTTACATACGACGAAAAAAACGTCCAAACCATACGAAATTACGGTGCATAACTTTTCGTACAATTTCATACGAACTCATAATGAGAATACACTGAAATACAGGTCAGGCAAACAGACCAGATGAACACGCAGGTCAATGGTTGAGAGGAAGAACAGGTCAGGATCAGGTAATCAAAAACACTCAGGTAACGCTGAATCATTCTCACCTCTGGCTCAAAAGAATAATTTTGTCTGATGACTGAAAGCAGGCATTAAAAACAGATCAAACAGGAACAGAAATCCTCAGTATGTCAGGGGTTTGGTTGTGGTAGAGGACCCAAAAGCAGAGGCAGAGAGGCTGAAGAGATTTCTTGGGAGTTTAATGGGGGCAAAAACAGTAACAAAGGCAGGAATGCAAAATCCAACTAATAATCAAAGCAAACCAGAACTATGGAAACATCTGGGGAAACCAAACCACGAGGAGGCCAGGGAGGCGAGAGGAACGTGGACAACAACATGGAAGGACAGCAAAGACAAGGAACCAACAAAGAGGGGGGAGAGCATATATAGCAGAGAGAGACAAAGGGAGGGCTAACGAGCAGACAAGGAACAGGTGTGAGAGGAGACAAGCAGGGAGCCATGGGTGCGACGGCGCCGTCTCTGAAGGAGGAGGGCCCCAGGAGGAGGCGGGCGGAGGACTGCCGTCTCTGAAGGAGGAGGGCCCCAGAGGAGGAAAGGCGGCGAGGCCTTCTCTGAAGGAGGGAGGGCCCAGGGAAGAGGAGCGGCTGGCGGCGCCCGTCTCAGAGCGCAGCTGCAGGAACAGCTGCCTAGGAGGGGGCGCGCCCGACTGCGGCACTGGAACAGCCTCGGGAGGGCGCCGACGACTGCGGCACTGGAACAGCTTCCGGTGGGCGCCCGACTGCGGCACTGGAACAGCCTCAGAGGGGGGCGCGCCCGACTACTGCACTGGAACAGCCTCAGAGGGGGCCGTCTACTGCGGCACTGGAACAGCCTCAGAGGGGGCCGCCTACTGCGGCACTGGAACAGCCTCCGAAGGGGCTGCCCACTGCGGCACTGGAACAGCCTCAGAGGGGCCGCCCACTGCAGCACTGGAACAGCCTCAGAGGGGGCAGCCCACTGCGGCACTGAAACAGCCTCAGAGGGGCTTGGGCCGCTGAGCTGAGGGAAGGCTTGGAGCGCGGGCTGAGGGGCCGTGGAGGCTTGGGCGCGCCAGCTTAGCTTTTATTTCAGAGAGCCTTTTGACTAGTCTGCTCAGGGTTCGAAACCAGGATGACTCTCAGGCGGGCTCAGGGGTCTCAGGCGCTAGGCGCTAAGCTAAACGGCCGGCTGATAGGCTCAGGAGTCTCTGGCGCTGGGGAAACCGCCCCGCTGATGAGCTTCAGGTACTGGGGAAACCGCCCCGCTGATGGGCTCAGGGTACTGGGAAACCCGCCCGGCTCATGGGTTCTGGAGCTAGGGAAACCGGCCCGCTGATGGGCTCTGGAGCTAGGGAAACCGGCCCTCTAATGGGCTCTGGAGCTAGGGAAACTGGCCCTCTAATGGGCTCTGGAGCTAGGGAAACTGGCCCTCCTAATGGGCTCTGAAGCTAGGAAACTGGCCCACTAATGGGCTCTGGAGCTAGGGAAACCGGCCCCGCTAATGGCTCTGGAGCTAGGGAAGCCGGCCCGCGTAAAAAGGGCTCTGGAGCTAGGGAGGACGGCCCTCTAATGGGCTCTGGAGCTAGGTAAACTGGCCCGCTAAAGGGCTCCTGGAGCTAGGTAAACCGGAGGCCCGGAAGTCGTGAGTCTGACCCGCCCGGAGAGGGAGTGGTGAGCGTCAGAGCTGACCCGCGCTGGAGGAGGGGAGTGGTGGCGTCTGGCAGGCTGACCTGCGTCAGGAGAGGGAATGGATTTCTTCCCCGGCGGAGCCTGCGCCTGGGAGGCGAGGCAGGCGGCTTGGGGGACCAACAGCTGGTGAAGGTGGAGGAACCGGACTGGAGGCGATTGAGAGCAGAGTTGGAAGGAGGGGTGAAGTGATGGTTTGGGTGCTGGAGGTCTGTTGAAGAGTTGGGCGCTGGCTGCTTGGTGGTTCCCTTCCAACTCTTCAAACAGTTCAGACAGCACTGGGGGAGAAATGAGTTTGGAGTTTGTGAGGAGAATTTGCCTTAGTTGGCCAGCTGCACTCACCCTCTCCTCAGGCGGGCTGAGACCGGCAATAGTGTCCAGAGCCTTTCCCAGCTTCAGGAAAAAATCCCTCAGAGTGTCCAGACTGGGCTCTGCTGGGTCCATTGTGGTTGGTTCCTATTGTCAGGGTTTGGTTTTGGTAGAGGACCCAAATGCAGAGGCAGAGAGGCTGAGGAGATTTCTTGGGAGTTTTAATGGGGGCAAAAACAAAGCAGTAACAAAGGCAGGAATGCAAAAATCCAACTAATAATCAAAAGCAAACCAGAACTATGGAGACATCTGTGGAAACCAAACACGAGGAGCCAGGGAGGGACGAGAGCGTGATGGACAACAGCAGCGGGAGGGAGGACAGCAAGACAAGGAACCAACAAAGAGTGAGAGGCAGAGGGAGAGCATATATAGCAGAGAGAGAGACAAAGGGAGGGCTACATGAGCAGACAAGGAACAGGTGTGAGGAGGAGACAACGAGGGAGCCAGGGGAAAGGAACATACACACACAAGAGGGCAAAAAGAGGACAACAGAAAAACATGAGAACTAATATAAATCTAGAAATACAACAAAACTGGAATTAGGCCAATAAATCTAGAAAACAAGGAGCAAAAGAACAGCAGAACCAAGACCATGACAGAGTAGTTTAGAGGCAGAACAGGAAATCAGAAACCCTAAGGTAACGATGGCACACTCACCATCAGTGTGAGAGAATAATCTGGCCTGATGACTGCTTAGAGAGCTGGTTAAATAGAAGCAGGTGGATCAGATGAACGGTAGCGGGAAAACGGGTGGAACCATGAGGAGAATGAATTGAGTAATCCAGCCAGTCATCAGCGCCAACATCATGACACTAATAAACTTAATTTAAGTAAAAATGCTAATTTCACATGTCATTTAATTTACTTGCTACTATTTTTAAGGCCTTTAATTATTTTTACCAAATCCGACTTTGTATTTCTCTTCCAGGCTGGTCTAGTAGCGGCGGACGATACAGGCAAAGTGATGTTTATTAATGAAGCAGAAGCAGCTCTGGCCTGGGTTTTGAACCATCCATCTGATGACTTGATAGCCCAGAACTCACCAGCTCGACCCCCAGGACCAACTGACGCTGGAACCAGCTCTTCTGGTACTTTGTGTATCTATTATATAATCACCATATAACAATTTTGGTGGTCTCATATATAGAGCTGTTGACACACAGAAAGGGGCTGAAACTTGCATTTGCAGACTTCCACGTAAAGGTTGTTATTTATAAAAACCAAGATTTTTGTGAAAATGTCAGTCCCGCACTCTAAACTATCCCTACAGTATACTAATCCTTGAGTTACAGACGGTGATATTTATGAGCTAAATCATGTGATGTCTCTAGATGTTTCTATTGCGACCCTTGCCCCCAAGAACTGCTGCTCGCTTGCCATGTTTCCTGCACAGATCCATCCGCGTAGTTACAAATTTTCTTAGTCTATGCAAAGGTGCCCAAAATGACGTAAACACACACCTCACAGACAGGTCAAGCATAAACCAAGCTTTCTGCTCTCTTGGCCGTTGTTTTAATTACCCCTGTGACACTGGTAGAGCTGTTTTATTTTTCTATTTAGAGCCTACAATAAGGTGACCAGATTTCTGAAATCAAATCTGGGGACATTTCCATGCTCGTGGATAAAAATCAATACATCTTATCGAGATGAAATTAGGAAACGGGGACAGTAATGGTTTCATATATTTTTACATAATTATTAATATTTAAACAACAAAAATCAGGTGTAAAAGCCAGGAATGTGCCTTTCCAAACGTTTAGTGTATCCTAAGATTAATAACAATGAATAGTGTTAGTAGTAGAAAAGATAGAACTGTGTCTCTGGGTTGGGGCAAAGTGGTGGGGTTGGTTGGATTAGAGGGGTCAAGGGTGGTTACCAGGGCTTTCCATGATTTTGTGGAGCCTGTAGGAATGTGCCATCTCACTAAGGGGAGAGTGACATGAGGAAAGAGATTTAGAAAAGTAAAATACAAACATTTATTCTATGTTAATTGGCTACCTGCATGTCAACTTGACAAGCAGTTCCCCACCTCTTCAAAAACAGTGCAACAAATGCTATTCTGTTTACATCTACTGTACATATACCTATAAGAAATATTTTTTCTTCATTAACATAAAAACAAGTAGTAGTCAAGCCACAGGTAAAGGTTCATATGTGTTTCTTACTGTCACCTAGCCACATCCAGGGGCCTGTGTGTGTCTCAAAGTAGCAGGTTCATTTTCCTACTAACCTGAGTATACAGCAACTCTATGTTCCACAGCATACTTTGCACACTACATCACTCAATTAAGAAATTAAAGTTTATCACTCAAACCATGTCAAACTTAGCTTTATCACTTGAACTTTATTAATACATATTATACATTTTAAATGTTTGAAACAGAAATATTAACTGAACGGGGTCTGAGGCAGTGGCCCTGGTAATTTGGAGTAAATAATATAAGAGAAATAGACAATAAGGAAAAAGTAAAACATTAATTTTAAATTTCTTAAACAAGTTTAACCATTGAACATGCAGAATAGGCTTAACATCAACACAATGTATATAATCCCAAGAATAGTCCATATTTATAAACAGCAATAACATATACATATATAATTTCCCAATGGAAATTCTGATTGTAATTCTCTCTGTAAAATGACACTTCCTCTTCTTTGAAAGAGCCATCTGGACAAGCTCATTAATCCAGGTGTGTCCGGCTGGTTACTGCGGTCCTTTTCTTTCCAGCCCTCTTCTGACTTCTGCCTGCTCTCTGCTTTACTCTCCAAAGTAGAATTCTCTCCATTCTCTTCAGCTGTTCTTTCTATCAGTGTTCCCATCTTCTTCCTCTCTCATTCAATCTCCTTTCTGTCTTTCTATCTTCTTCCTCACTCCTTCAGCATCAATCTTACATTATTCTAAAACAGAGACATTATATAATCAAAATCACCTCCCAAAAAAAAATTAGGATGTGCAACATGAAAACTTATTATTATTAATATCTCATCTAAATACTAAAAATGCTAATTACCACAATATTAGGAGCTACAAGCAAAAACCACATAATAAATGAACATTAAACAGGTGGTTATCTCTTCCTCCATAATTCTCAGATCATGTAGATCTTGTCTTATTCAGTTCTCCTGTTACTGACTCCTATTTTTCACAAGGAACTTTCATATATATCCAAACT
>JAGKQL010003950.1:0-17015 GCA_018398635.1 Cyprinodon brontotheroides | reverse complement strand
ATGGATGGATGGATGGATGGATGGATGGATGGATGGATGGATGGATGTTAATTGAATTCTTCCGGATTCTGTCTGTTTATGGAACCTGGAACTGCTTCCTGACACCAACTTAGATTTCCCTTCCGTACCTTTTTGGATCTCTAATCTTCTGACTCCTGTGAACCTCTTTGACACCAGCTTTGTCTTTGCCCTCTTAATTGTCAAGCCTTCCTCTGTCTGCTTGGATCTGATCTCCTGCCTGTTCTTCAGTAATCAGGGCTTCTATGTCTTGGACTTTCTGGGCAGCTTTCGCCATGTCTTGTCAACAGTCCACCAACTGGAATCTACCTCTTCTTCTGCGCACGGACTGAAACAGGACCAGGTTAGTGAATCACACGATTATAATCTTCTTCTTCCACCAGATTAACCTGGTTACTAACCTGTGTTTTCTTCCTGCCGAGATTTCTGCCTCAGATGTCCTAGCTCTTGACGGCAAATCCCTTTTGAGATATCAAACTTTTTGATCTTTGTGTCTCTGTGCCTGTCAGATGGCTCAGACCATTGGACCCTGAATTCAGGAAAGACAGACAAGGCAGGAGAAAAAGGGGTAAAACCCAGCCTATGGTACCAAGATCATGACAGTGCCTCTGTTCCCAGCCTCGACGGTTACAAGTTTTTTCTTGGATTGCAGTGTGGAGATTCAAGCAATGAAAAGGGGCATGCAGAGGCGGATAATCAGGGTCCAAACAGTAAAAATCTTGCCTAATTTTACTTCATTTTCTAATCATGAGGTGATTAGAAAAGCAGTTTAATTAAATAAGGTTTGGAAATAATAAATCACTTCCACTTCAAAAGAGTAGGATAAAAAAAAGCATCTTTAAATTTTTTTATAGGGACCTTATTCTTGAATTTTAAGAGTTCAAAGGGTGAATTTGTATAAAAAAAAATGTATGTGGGTTTTTGGTTTTCCCAAAATCAAGGACAGACTCAGCAAAATAGTAAGTAAAAGGACAGGGAAATTCATGAGGTCCCTTGATCTAAACTCCCTGAGCGTATGTTTATGTTCCTCCTAGTAAGATTGTTAGTATTCTCCCAAAAACAATTTGTTGTTGCATTCATTGTATTGATATAAAAAAAGATTGATCTAACTTGAGTTCTTGAATATTTTCTTTTACTCTTATGAAGCATCATATTAGCTTTAATTGCTTTCCTTAATGTAGTATTTCTAGTTTTCCAAATGTTTATAATAAATCTTTACTTTTTTTTACACATTTCTTCTGAACATTGAAATTTTATTTATCCCTCAAAGAGCAGTACGTCTCCCCCAGGTTTAAACTATTTATTTCACAAGCAAATTCTCTTGCTAAGCCCCAGAAATGATTAATTTTCCTCTGTTTTTAGGTATTGTTATGGCTGCAAAATTTAATTTTCGATAACCTCCAAACACAGAGTGTGAGATTATAATCAGATAAGTAGATAATTAAATGACAATTTTTCATTATTTGGCTTTTTAGTAAAAATTACCTGCCAGCATGTACAGACAAAGGCAAAAATTATGGCTGCATGAGCATCTGTAAAGACCCCTCGATCTATTTTTAAATAAAACCTGTATTTCCTCTAAGTGTAGAGTTATTCCACCTCTGCAGCTTAAACTGCCTCGTCTGTCTCTTTGAATTTGCATCTGTGAGCTCAGTGGTCTGACCTGTCCTTGGTGCACAATAAAACAAATCTGATGGAACAATCCAGGCTAACTGTAATCTGCCTTTATCAGGCCTCATCAGCCATGCGATAGGTCTTACAGCCTTTTGTCTCCCTCTGAAACATGCTGTGGTTTTCGTAAGGCCTGCCATTTCAAAGACAGGACCCTCTTTTTCTGACAAAGACCAGAGCCAGCGGGCCCCCACTGAATGACAATACTTTGAAGAGTTGGTTGGTATTTACTGCCGTGGAGACTTAGTGCATTAAGCCAAGAGAAAGGTTGTTGCTCTGTTTGCCTTTACTAATTGGCTGGAAGGCAATATGCTGCTGAGGAGTAGCGGGGATCAGAAGGGGAAAAGAACTAACATTGGAATGGAAACAGCAGATTGAAGCGTTCATGGTTGGTTAACGTTCTGAGGCCTGATGAGAACATTGGGATCGTAATGAAATGTCAGACCCTGACAAGTGGTTCAGCCCTGTTTATTTAGGGCTAAAGTATATTTCCACATGCCGAATGAGGTCACAAACCACTTTATCAGTTTTCTGTTGTAGAATTTTTATATTTACACAGCATATTGATCACCACAGACACAGACAATTTAAGCAGTTTTAGGATCCTTTACAATTTGTTGCATCTCCTCGCAGACCAGTGGTAGTGGAGAGTTTAAGAGGTATTATTGTGTCTAACCCAGGATACTTGTCTTCTTAGTAATTGAGACAAATCGTGGGAAGACTTGGCCTTCGTTGTCAACCACATCAGTTTTTTTTCCTTCCACACTGGAAGAAGATGAGGAGAAATGGTGAAAATGGTGAGAATAGTGTGTTGTTTTTTTGCAGGATAAGCAAAAGTCAGATGTTATGAAGAACAGAGCAATGCTTGTTTTAAAGATACAGAGGCTACCAAGGGTGAACACAGCACATCCCTTTTTAACATGTCAGGTTTTAATGATTGAAAAAGTAGAGGCCATGACAGATTATCTGAAAACATGTTTACTTATACAAGAGTTTGTTTTTTAGTTTTTTGAATACATTCAATTCTATTCAGCTCATTTATATAACCCCAATAGCCCCAGAATTGTCACCTCAAGTCCCTTAGGCAGGGCCCGCCCTGTACAATTTGTTTGCCATTTTCGGGCCGATTCTCCAGTCGTGTGTGAAATGTTCGATCGGGCCGACTTAGTCTGATCGTGCATCCTGCGTCGTGTAGTATACTGGGGTAACGAGGGGCAATAAGCCCCTCACGACCAGGTCGGGAGAAAATGAAACATGTATCAGAGTGTCAGGTCGCACTGTTTGATAACATACATAGTGAGCTGTGAACTTTTAAACCCTGCGGTTTCGTCGTAGAGTTTGGGCTGTAGCTGCGTGCAACATATGAAAATATCACACAGTGTATGCCTGGCTTTAGAAAGAAACTACAGTTAGACTGGATAAAAGTTTCTATTAAGAAAAAACAACCAATTGCATCAAGATTGCATTTTAAGAAAACAACTGCAGAAGAATTAAAAACAAGATGTTTCTGATCCTGATTTCATAACCATGCAAGCCCAGAAACAAACATAGAGTTAAAGCATTTTTTATTGCTTTTAATATTTGGCCATCTTTGATTAAATTCTATCAACCAGCACTAGTTGTCTGTTTACTCTGCTCTAGAGTGTAAGACATCTTTTGTCCACAGCTTTATTCAGGAGATCAGATTTAGTGTTTGATTCTAGACAATTAAAAGTAGTGTTGCACTGATACCAGTATCCAAATCCAAGATGGCGGCATGAATGGTTTGATGTGTGTTTGTCGCGTATACCTATTCTCATTTATACTCATTTTGCTTGCTTTTATACTCATATATGGAGAAATTTTTTGGCAGATTCTATGCTTGAGTTCTTTGGCTTTTAGATAAGGAGAATTTTTTTAGATTATGGACTACGTTGTTGCAGAAAAGCTTCATCTCCAGGCTCTTCCTGTTAGCCCTAGCAGTCCAGCTACCATTTTGAGACTCCAGGCTCTAAATAGCCCAGCTATCACCTCCTGGCTCTGCTTGGGATGGCTGAGAGGCCTCTCCGAGCTTCTATAGACCTGGCAACCCAGCTTCCATCTTCTGCCTCTACTTCTGGATCAGTAGGAGGCCCTGCTACCATTCTGTGCTCCAGGCCCAAACAGCCTGTGCCACCAACCTCCTTCTCTGGCTCAGCACCAACCCTGCTACCATCTCTAGGCTTCAGGCTCCTCTAGCAGGCCAGCTACTGTCTCTGGGTGCTGCTTGGATCCTGTGGCCTTGCTGGCCCCTTCCAGATTTCACTCTGGGATCTTGGGGGTTCTGCTGCTTCTCCCGACCCCGGCAGCCCAGCTAACAACTCCAGGCTCTGCGTGCATCCTGAGGCCCTGTCAGCTCATTCGGGTTTTGCAAACATCCTCTGCTAACATGGCTTTTCTTTTTAATGTTGCTTTACCATTGTTTGTGCAAAATCTAAGATCAAGTGATTTACACCGGGTGTAGAAAATATCTACAACATTTATGGCTCTTGATGCTCATGGATTCAACTGTTCAGCCTGTGCCTCCCTCAAATGCTCTAAAAGAGTTGGCAAAGCGACTTAAATTCTAGCCTCCGGTTTCACCACAGAGATACCGCTCAGCTTCAAAATCTCTTGATTTTAAATGACTATTTTGCATTTGATGACAGACATTTCTGGGACTTTCTTAAAAACTCTACAGATCTTGTTGTATACTGATGGTAAAACGAGATGGTTAATATTCTTATTGCTGCTTTTGTCTGGCAACGCAGCCAAATCCAGGTCCTGAGTTGCAGTGTATTTCATTGCCATCTGATGTGAAATCCATGTCTGGTTTGGAGTGTAATTCACCTAAATGTTCGTAGTTTGTTGCCAAAATGGATCTTGTTAGAATTTTAGCATTAACAGATGCAGATATTGTTGTGCTGTCTGAAACCTGGCTGACAAAATCAATTACTGATTCGACATCGAATAGATGGTTATAATGTGTTTCGTGACAGATTAAGGAAGGGTGGTGGGGTTGCTATTTATGCTAAATCTAAATTTTTAATATGAAGTTAGTCCATTCAGAATCAGTTGGTAAGCAGCTGGAATTTTTGGCAGTGAGGGTGAGCCACCCAAGGGGCCTTATGTTACTGTTGTTGGGTGTTATAGGCCTCCGGCCCTCTGCCCTCAGTACTGCATTGACTCTTATTCAACCTTATCCAGATTGGACTACTCTGAAATTATTTTAGCAGGTGACCTAAACTGGGACTGGCTAAAACCTTGCTCAGATGAATTTAAGTCATTTTGTGATTCTGTCAATTTTACACAATTAATCAACTCTCCCACCTCTCGCTTAAATCTTAGGGTGCCATGAGAAATCCACATTACTGATTTAATTTTGACTAATGTCCTCGCCATCAATTTTCTGCTGTTGGTGTTTTTTGCAATGACCTAAAAAGTGACCACTCTTATCACTGCTGTAAGGAATACTAAGTTGCCTAAAGGTAAACCTGGAGTGTAATATGTAGGAAATCTTAAAAGAATTTGCAATGAACAGGGCTTTTTGCCATGATTTGTTGGTGGAGTAGGTGGAGCTGATTCCGATGTGAGTCAGCCTGGATCTTTTCGGGATTAGTTTTCTGCAAGTAGAAAAATAAACAGCCCCACTAAAGAGATTTAGAGTTAGGGGCGGGATAATCCCCTGGTTTTCCTCTGAGCTTGGAGATATTCTTCATGACCTTAGTGACTAGCTTTGGGCCAAAGCAAGAAAAAGCGGGCTCTTAGGTCTGATTGACACTTTTGAGCGACTAAGCTATTAAGAAAGCAAAATCTGATTTTATCTGTCAGTCACTACTATGCTTAAATGACCCCAGAAAATTCTGGAAGGCTATAAAATTACTTTCTTCTAACAAAGATAGTATCAATGTTCCTTCTTCTATTATGAAAGAGTCTGTAGTAGTTTATGACAAGCTAGAGATACTGAATCATTTTTAATGAGCATTTTATTCAGTCAGTTCTTTGTTTGACACTGTTTGTCCTTATGCTGTGACACCCTGTGGAGACGCAAGGCTAGTCACCACGGGGTGTTTTTAATTGCCCATTTTCAGTGGTTGACGCTCAAAAGCCCTAAAAGGACTGGTTCCTGAAACCCCAGGACCTGATCTTATAGAACCTCTATTTCTTAAAAGGCTGCTGATTGTGTAGCACAGCCTCTAACGACCTTTTAACCCTACTTTAAAGAGCAAACACTATTCCTAAAATCTGAAATCTGTATTTGTTTGTCCATTACTGAAAGGGGTTGACCACAAATTTAAATAATTAGGACCAATTTCTAATTTGTCTGTTTTGGCTAAAACGCTTAAATCCCTGGTGAGTGATCAGATGAAAGACTTCTTGCACTTCAGGAGATTTTTATCCCCAGTTCAGCAGGTTTTAGAAAAAAAACATAGTACCATCACAGCTGCAAATGAAGGTGATAAATGATATCTCTGTTGCATGTGCATCACTTTTTATTGATTTGTCAAAAGCCGCTTGACACGCTTGATCATGATGTTTTAAAGATTAGGCTTTAAATCAGGTTTTCAAAGAAAACTGTCCTTTTGGTTTTCAAACTATCTTAGTGACAGAACTCAGTGCATTTGATGGTGTTCAATCTGGTATTTACCAATCTTTTAAAGGTTCCTGCACATAAGCCTGTATTAGGCCCTCTTTATTTACTATTTATATAAATGATCTTAATCGGCATGCGTCTGATGCAAATTTTCATTTTATGCAGATGATACAGTTATTTACTGCTGTGCACCTTCTTAAACAAGCCATTGCACACTTACAGAATGCTTTAATGTGGTCCGTGAAATACTGGTTACAAAGGAACTTGTGCTCAATGCAAGGGGAAAAACTAAATGTATGCTTTCACAGACCTTGGAACAGGTCACTGAATGTTCCTTCAGTGGTTACTCTTGATGGTCGTGAAATACAGATAGTTTCAACTTATAAGTATCTTGGTATTGTCATTGATGACAACCTATCATTTAAGACTCATGTTCACTGTCTGGTGAAAGTTGGGGGCTAAAATTGGGTTTTACTTTCGAAATAAGCTGTGCTTTTCTTTTAATACTAAGCCGGTTGGTAGCATCCACTTTTTTAACTTTGTGCTATGGTGATATAATATATATGCATTCATCTGCTCAATGCCTGCAGATGATTGGCCAATATCACGCCTCATTGAGATTTATTACTAATTGTAAAGCTTCGCAGCCATCACTGTGAGCTGTATTCTGAATGTAGGGTGGTCTGCCTTGGCACACGGAGGCTTTGTCATTGGTATATATTTATATAAAGGCTATTGGTGGCGCTTCCATCGCAGTATGTTCACTTCTTATGAAAAAAAGTACTGGTCATTACCTATATAAGTTCTCAGGCTGTTGTCTTGTTTGGTCCCGCGTGTCAGTACTGAAGCTGGGTAAAGGCCTTTGCCGATTTGAGGTCTGGTTCCCTTTGAATACTTTTTAAGTTGAGAATTAGATGTTTTGAGTTAGACTCCCTCACATGTCAATGTTTTTAGTGAAATTTTTATTGTAAGTGCATATTTGGCTTTTTATGTGTGTGTCTTTTTATGCGTATGTAATGATGTGATGTAATTTTGATGCCTATCTTGGCCAGGTCTCCCTTGCAAAAGAGATTTTTAATCTCAATGGGTATTACCTGGTTAAATAAAGGATAAATAAAAAAAATAAAATAAAAAATAAATCAGGAGGGGCCCCGATACTGCACTAAAATGGTGGTATCGGTATCGGTGAGTACCAACAAATAGGGCACAGATACTATTTTGAGAGCCAAAACTTTATTCAACTATTGTCTCCCATTCCAGGTAGGCAATAAAAAGTTCTACTGGATTCTCTTTGTATTAGTATTTTTTTTTCATGCTTCTCAAAGGTAGGCAGCAGCTTGATAAAGCAATAATTTTACATCCAAGTAGTATGCAGTTTTTCATATAAACACACACATCAATTTCAAAAGATGGTATCGGTATAGTATCAGTATTGGCCAATACTGCACAGCCAGGTATTGAGTATCTGTTTCGGGGTCAAAAAATGGCATCGGTGCAACACTAATTTAAAGCATTCTTGGATTTCTGATTTTATTTTAAAGCTTAAAATTATGCTGAAAAGTGAAGTTAATCTTCTGCTTTCTAGCATAAATTTGAATGTTTTGGACCAAAAAATGTGTTTCTCTCACTTTTTTTTTTTGACCTGAAGTAAGTTGTTAATTTAGAGCTTGAGGCTGCCATCATCAGGGTTATTTAACTGCCAAACCTTCTCTAAAGAACTGTAGTCCAGAACTGTGGTATGTTTAATCATACTATCAGAATTTTGCTATGCCCTGATGTTTTCTTTACAAGGTAAAGGCTTGTTACTCAACCATACTCTTTGGTCCAGACTAATATTGAACACTGGAGCCTTTTGTCACATGGAGAACTTTCCTTTTCGGAAAATTGTGGCATATCTTTTAGGTTTGCTGTGTTTTCTCCCCAAGACAAAGCTAAGCACCATGGGCGATCGTGCCTTCTGCTCTACGGCTCCTCAGACCTGGAATGCCCTCCCTGATCATCTGAGGGAACCACAGACTATTCAGACTTTTAAAAAAGGATTAAAAACATTTCTTTTTAGCAGGACGTATGACTTTTAACATTTTACAATTATGCTACTGATCTTATTCATAAGTGTTTTAAAGCGATGTTGAGTTTAAAATTTTGATTTTACCCTTCTATTTTACCTCTAGCCCTTTGGGATTTTTTCTTAAATGTAAAGTGCATTACAAATCAAATGTATTATTATATTATTATTATTATTATTATTATTATTATTATTATTATTATCTTATTTTCTGACGAGTCTAAGTTTAATTTCATTTGGGGTGACAGTGGCGTCAGATGTAGGAGTTTGCCCTGCAACCGGAGGATTGCCGGTTCCAGCTTTCATTGTGGTATCATTGGATTAGACACTTCACCTGCATTGTCTACTGATGGTGGTCAGAGGGACCGATGGCGCCAGTGTGCAGCAGTCTCGCTTCTGTCAGTGAGCCCCAGGGCAGCTGTGGATACCATACAGCTTGCCACCATCAGTGTGTGTGTGTATGTGTGTGTGTGTGTGAATGTGTGTGTGAATGACTGAATATAGAGTAAACTGCTTTGGTCAAGTCCTCTGACTTGACCAAGTTCTATATAAGTACATTTTATCAGTAGTGTAAAAATGTCTAGCTTTTATAACACATTAGTCATACATTTTCTTTAATTATGCTGATTTTTTCATAGTTTACTGCTTTGTATTTATTGCTGTAAATAGTTTACTTATTTGTCTTCTGACATACTTTTTTAGCATTAAATCCAATTGATGGAACTTGTCTTCGAAGCCCATGTATGTCTTTAAGTGGAGGATGAAAATTAGCTTATGGCTTCAAAACCCAAGCTGAACCTTACTTCTACTTAAACACACTTCTAATAATCAATAGAACTGTTAACTTAAGAAAACTGAATACTTAAGATATAGATATAGATAATTAGTTAAGTATTATTACTGTTAATATTATCAGTGTTGATTTATGTTTTTTACACAGATCACACGTGTTTAGTTTCTTTCTGTTCATGTTCCTAAACGGTTAATGTGCAGAAAACAGTACAGTATACATGTTGCAGTAAAGATGGAAAAAAGATTTGAAGGGATTTACAAAAAGTTTCTTTTTCCATCTCACAAAAACCTTGCATTTTAACGGAGCTGTCCCCTCATTCGGGAGCCACTGTCTGACCAGTAGATTTGTTTTTTAGCTTATTTCAAAAAGGAGACGAAGGTTGGCGTTAGTCCACTTTTTTCCAAAACTACTGTGAGTTTTTTGTCAAACTAAGTGTTTAACATACAAATAAAAAGAAACTAAAGAGGATTGGAATCAGGAGCAATGTAAAGCCAGAGAGCTGGGTCCTCAAAAGCTCATGTTAAAAATCAGAATTCATGGCAAATTTCCAGCCACAGTGCTATGCCTAAGCCCCCTTGATCATTTTCTGGTTCAAGAGCTTTCTGCATTTTAAAGCCTCCTCCCTGCCCATGCCTGTGATTTAGCCTCATTACGGAGCCTGTGTTTCAGAGCGGAAAGTCTCAGAAAGCCCAGAAACAAAGTGATGATTGACCATCAGTCACAGAGTTCTCAGCGTCCCGCCTGGGTGTGGCGGTGGTGGTGTGGATCTGCTGTTGATGGTGAATAAGTTGGTATGTTTTTTTTCTACAGTAGAGGCTACAGTGAAAGCTGCCAAACTCAGCTCATCCTCCAAATGCATTTTGCATCTGAAAAAAATAACAAGTAAACTCACTGAGGAAAATGTAAATGCTTGCATTTTAGGGGTTTTTTTTGTTGAATAAATCAGTGTCAGAAGGATCATCATAACTAAAGATCTCAAAAACTAATGAATTTTCTACATAAAAACAACTAAATACTCCTGAATTATTACAGTTTTACACAGGAAATAGTTTCTATAATGTCATGGAAAGCTCTGTGTTTACACCTTGAAGCTTTCTCACACCTGTTCTTTTCCTTAAAAGAGATAACTCAGGACCAACTCTTTAAATGACACTTCATAATGTATATGTATTAAATAACCATGAGACATGACAACAGATTTAGACAGAAATTATAATCTTACTTAATCAGAGAAGTTGCTTTAAGTTACAGAAAGCTGTGCTTACCAACGAGGCTCACATCCCGTGAAGTAGCCATGATTCCCAATTCAAGAATAATTTTATGTAACTACAGTATGCCACATCATCACATTATTACATCATACATGTTTGCAGATGAGGAGACATCTATGGCTCCAGCCATATCAAAATATTACAGAGTGTCTGATATAAAAAACACAGAAAGCTCACTGTTAAGAATCATCCACTCTGTCCATGTTCCCATTTCAATCTCAGATCTATGTTATGTACATAATCAAAAACGATAACTGTATGTCTGGACAGAGGAACTTAGATAAACAAGTTGGGAAAACATGAGTTCTGACGTGCAACAGGCCAGGCAGGTATTATGAGGGATTAACATACTCACACATCATTAATGATTGTATTCCTAACAAAGAGCACATAACTGTAGGCAGGGGTTGATGTTAAGGGGATTTTACCACTTACCCAAAGGGCAAAGCGTGACTTTCACATTTTGATTTGCCCAAGAAACAATTTTTAATTGGTTCAGTATAATGTTTGATAAAATATAGTTCCTAATATTCATTTTTGAGCATATATATCAATGAAACATGTTTGTTTTTTAAATGTATTCAGTATTTTTTAATTTTACAGGTTCCTGGTGTGTATATGCATGCCTCAGATAATGAACTCAAGCCTACATTACTGTGTTAACATGCCTTTCAATCCTTCCTGCACATTCTTTTCAAACTAAACTTTGCTTTAAACTGTTGTGTGCTTGGGAAAAATACTAATCGTAAATGTTAAAAATCTAAAAAAAAACTTGACAGGTTAAAACCTTAAGAAAAATCAGATAAGATAAAAGTCAATGTCACAAATGAATAACTTATTTTTGAGTCACAGTATGTTTATACAAGATAATACTAATAATATAATGTGACTTTTCTAGAGAATCATTATACAGTTATTTTATACAGGGTTTCCACAGTCTTACATAATTTCAGAATTCCCTGACTTTTAACTGACTCAGGATTAGTTTTCCCTGACAAAATAAATGCAGCAACAAGACAATAAGAATAACATAACAGGTCACCAATTTAACATGTTTAGCTCTATAACATTTAGATGCACCTCTCCAATGTCTGGGAGAAAAAAAATTAATGAAAAGTTTTTAATGTATGACCACTGTACTGAAGACTGCCACATGATAGCGCTTTCTAGCTTGTTTGTCATTTTGGTAACTACTAGGCTGACAAAAATCTGGCGGAAAATCTCGCGGCTTTTTCAAATCACGCGTCTTTTTCAAATCATGCGAGAATGTGTACAAAACAACAAAAATGGCGCCGGCTGGGTTGTTTTCAGCTAAAGTCGGTGATTTTAAAGTAATTTTGAGTGATAAATAATTTTTTGGCGATCACTGCACTCGCCTGTCGGGCAAATGCAATGAAATTTGTACTCTCCCGACAATAAAAAGTACTTGCCCCGGGCGATCGGGCAATGGTTAACATCGAGCCCTGGTAGGGATTGCAGATTCTGGGTGATTTCATTTAGCATAAATCCAGATGAATTTGTTAACAACTGATTTGAGATGGCTCAAACTTCTAACTTCTTCAAACAATTCAGTCTGAAAGAAAAACATCAATCTTAGTCAGTAAACCAGAGGCTTCTCTTCATATAATGTTGGTAGCTCATAGGGTGGGTCATCTCCCTGCATCTGTGGTTAAAACATGGCTGCACCCCCCACCTCACATGTTCTAACTGTGCAAACATTCCTCTCATCTCTGCCTGTCGAATCTCTGATACCATCATAAAACTCTGTATTCTTGCGGAATCTTATCCATTGTTTCAATAAAGAGTAATTTGTGTTTCTGAAGCAATTTTTTTATTTATAACCATACCCATGCTCTATAATGTTGTGTCACTTTCAATTTCAGTCAAAGCGACTGATGAGGGAAAAAATCTGCTTTCTCTGACTCACACAACAGGCGCCTGGTGCTCCTAGATAACTTTTGCCGATAGCTTGCAGTAACTAATTTGTTGTGTCTGGTAAAGATACCAGACATACATGCTGGCAACCATCAATGGAGCTGATTCCCTTCACCCAATAGAGTTGGATTTTTTCGTCTTTTCCATTTAAGCTGAAAGACTTCCATGAAAAACTTCCATGAAGTATCGAGAGCCTGAAAGTCACGCTGATATTATTACCTGGTTTAACTTCGCGACACACTTGATGACACTAAGGTCATGCTAATAGTCTATCTAATAGTAAAGTAACAGACAATGCAGTTAAAGCTCTATAAATATGACACAAAACTACACTTAAGGACTTTTTTAAAAAGGTAAAATAAAATCCTAGTGTATGCACTTAATGATTGATAAACAATAAATTTTGATTAAAATGATTCCAGAGATTCAAAAATAAGCCGCATTATAAAGCGGTCATGTACTATTATCAGGTGAAACGAAATCAATAAAAAATCTAATGTCTATTATTAAAAGGAGGTTTAAAAGAGTTTTAGAACTTAATTGTGCCTTCGTCTCTTCAAGACTGGATTATGTAACAACAGCCTGTTTACCTGTCTGAGCAAGAAGGAGCTGGGTTAAGCCTACAAATTGTCCAGAACTCTGCTGCAAGACTCCCTGACCTCACACATATAGGACAGCCCATGTAACTCCTCTCTTGAAGTCCCTTTGCCATTGGCTTCCTGTTGCTTCCAGGATAAAAGTTTAAAATCCTGGTCCTTACCTTCAAGGCCCCTTCATGGACAGGCCTGGCTACATGACAGGTCTGATCCAGCCGTACACGCCGGTCCGTAAGTCCTGCGGTCTTCAGGTCAAAACTCCGCTTATGGTTCCTCGGACCGTTTTAAAACCCAAGGAGACCGCCCCCCCTAGCGGTGGCACCCCCGTCTTTGGAATGAACTCCCCTCGTCCCTAAGCTCTTTGGACTCGGTGGACATCTTTAAAAGCGGCTAAAAACACATATACATGTTTTCACTAGCCTTCCAAACACACATAGCCTGTTGTTTTTATTCCCTTATTTATTATAGCTTTTATTGCATTTTATCTGTTTTTACTTGTGTTGTTTTATGTTATCATGTGAAGCACTTTTGTGACTTTGTCTGTGAAAAGTGCTATACAAATAAAAGTTTACTTACTCTTACTTACTTCTAATTACATGGCTCTAAGTGTAAAAAAGATAAAACCAGTTGACTGTTCTTATTACCGCCACCTGCTGACAGAAGGTGTAGTGCAGTTGTTTGTAGTGCAGTCCTGATTTTTCTTGTGAATGAGTAGCAAAAACAAAATTTTTTAGTGGAAAGCTATATAAAAAAATCTTCATGTTTAAAATTACAAACTTAACTACCTGTGACACATAGAATATACAATTAAATTCCACTCTGGACATAAACAACAAACTATGGACATGGAAAAATGTAGGTGTCTTGTGATTTTTTCTGTGCCGTAATTTACCATCTTAAATCTCCTGTATCCTCTGTGAATCCTTAAAATACACCCCTGCTTCCCTTTGTCCCCCTGAACACGTAATATTCCAATTATCTAGAATTGTTTTGTGACGCTCTGCTTTTCTGAAGTTTCTGTCTTTGCGCAAAACAATGGATCTTTTAGTTTATGTGAAAAGCTGTAGCTTTTATTCAAGATCAGTTAGAGAAAAAATAATAATTGCTTATGGGTTTAACCCCCGCAGACTATAAGATGGAGGGATAAAAGCCGCCGTCATGTGAAGGACAGAGTATCTGTTTCATGGTCCCATGGTCCTCCTGCCCTCCCCAGTGAGACATGAAAGGGTAAAACCTCATAATAAAATGGAATAAACCATCTCCCCAGGGTTGAATTATTGTATCACATAATTCTCGAGTGTTTGGAGTCAAAAACTATTTCCTCCCTTTCTCAGATCCCATGTACCTTTCTGAAAATCACAATCACTGTTTGGCCCAGCCACCGACTGACCTTCTCGAAGGTGGCAGACCTTACCTCAAGGGCGGTGACAGGAGACACAATAGCATTTTAAAATATGTGCTACATGGTCACAAGATGGGTTTGGCCTTTCATCTTTGCCATATGGTTTCAGCCATTCTAAGTCTCTTGATCTTTTTTCTTTGTTTTGTTTCGCCCATTTATAAAATACATAAGATCCCAAAAGCCTTGCTAAACACTTGGGCTGAGAACAGGTACTGGAACTCAAATTAGTTGATGTTTCAGTTCAGGTTCTCTAAGGAGAGCTGTTTGTGTTAAGGTAAAATAACATGACTGTAAACTAGGATATATTTCATTATACATAACAATAGCTATTGATTGAAGTTCTTGAAAATGTTTAAAATACTTTAAAAGCTGGCTAGTTATCTTGCAGCCAATCTTTCCCAGTTTTGCTATGTTTCTGCAAAATGTATTAAAACAACAGAAGATCCCAACGTATTACTTCTCCTGCAACAATGACCCTTTTGCCAATGAGTCTTATTTATGTTTATATTCATTCAGCTCCATTCCTTTATTATGAGTAAAAATTTTTGGAGAAAACAGCAAGAAAGACCAAACTAGCAGGAATAGGAGTAATACACCATAACTTTAAATTTTACTCCAATCATTTTCTTTTAAATTTCCCATTACACACCACTTTAATGGATAAATTAGAATGTTGAGAATTATTGGAAAATAAAAAACGAAAGTAATATATTTTGAAGCTTCAAAGTAAAATAAGAAAAACATCCTAAATAGTAGGATGTATTTACCCCTCATGAGTCAGTGTGCTGCTTTCTTCTCAAAAACTCAGTCCGTGATTTACAGCAAGCGGTAATTTTAGGTCTCACTTTTAACTCACCCTAGGCAATCCAAAGCTTTTTAATCAGGCTTTTCTTTAAGCTCAATGCAAAGTTGCCTTTTAGGCAAAACATATAAGCGACTCCAAATAATTGTTAGAGAACTACATGTATAATTTTTGTTTTTGGCTTCTTTATTTTCCTCAAATTTATGAAAAACACTCCCTTCAAAGCAATTTAAATCTCTTTCTTGTCTGTGTGCTACCTTATTTCAAGACAATGCCACACCACCCTGTGCCTCTGGAAGCCTGAACAAAGCTCCGATGCCACCAGTGGCAATGTTATTTCCTCAACACTTTAGTTTAAAGAGAAAAGCTGGTGTTCTGAGCAGATTAGCTGCTAAACAAAAGCCACCTGGTCTTAAACTTGAATCCAAAACATTGTCCTCTACCTCATATCAACCCTCCCTGGAAGGGTAAAGTGGTTGTTTGATTTGATACCTTGATTTAGGCCCTTTAATAACGACACTATGTCATGATCTTGACGCTGATGACTGGCTGGGTTACTCATTTCATTCACCTGCCTAACTGTCCCCAGTTTCTCATTACCTTTCATCTGATACACCTGCTCCTGCCTCTGTTTAACCAACCCTCTAACCAGTCATCAGTGCCAGATTATTCTTGAGCCATGGGTAAGAGTGTGCTAGCGTTCCTTAATTAATGTTACGTATTGCCTGATCCTGACCTATCTGTCTTTGGACCACTGAGTCTTCCTGTCCCTGTTCCTATCTGTTTACCTGACCTGTCTTCTGATTCCTGTTGGATTCTATCTGTTAACCGATCTTGGAACGATTCCAGTCACCGTTCTGGATTTACCTACGGAAAATCTTCGGACTTCTGATCTCCTGGTTCTGAATTCTGAGCATGTCCTCGACACCAGCTTTGGCTTCGCTCTCTGAATTACTCTGCCTTCCTTTATCAGCTCGGATCTGTTCTCCTACATGTTCTCCATCCTCCGGGACTTCAGTGTCTGGGACTCTCTGGGTGGCGCCCACCGCGACCGGCTGGAACCTACCTCGTCCTCTGGGGACAGCCTGAACTATAAGACCAGAGGTTCCGGCCTTAGACATCCTTGCTGTTACTGCAGATCCATTTCTTTTGATAAACACTTTTTGAAATATATGACTGTCTGTCTGCCTTGAGTACTTTGTCCTCTGTTCTGATCCCTGACACACTATCATTTGAGTTGAACTCTATTGTCCTGAATCTAACTCCAACATTCTCTTTCTTGTTCTGGCCCTCTGTCCCGTCCCTGCTAGTAAAGGTAGTTGTGAAGCATGAAGCTGCAATAATAACAATGACAACAGCGATATGAAGTTCACCCTAAATAGAAGTTCGAATAAACAGATAAAGTAACGTTTTGGTCTCTCTGTCTTCTTCTATTTGCTGTGTCCTTTACATGGCATGTTGCAAAATTTTAACCGGACGTCTGTTAACCTTTTTTTCTTTTTTTTTCAACAATTACTCCAATTTGTAAACGACTGTTGTTGTGGTTTCAACAAATGTTCCCACCTGAGATGTGGATGTGTGCGGCTCTCCACTCAGATTCGGTGGACAGCTGTATCTTGTTGCATTTGCAGTTGTGCTACAGTGTGGAAATACTTTTGAGTGGCACTGGGTTTTTAAAATACTCATTCATTTTTTAATTGAAATAAGTAAAACATGTGGTTTGTGTGTGTGTGTGTGTGTAATGGAAAATGTTGTTGGTTGCTAAAGTCTCATGACAGTCATTAGAGTTTAGCAGGCAACAACATTTTTCCATTACACACACAAACAAATTTTACATGTGAAAGATTGTACCCTCTGGATTGTTTAATTGT